>JADRCG010007250.1:0-38997 GCA_019844195.1 Rhabdomys dilectus
ATACGACACCAGAACTTAGGACAAATGGGACTGATGTCATCTTGAGCTTTTATTTTGACTGTGATTTATTTGAAGTGGAGGCATTGTTTTTTTAAGAATAAATATGTCGTGTGGGTTGTCAAAAAATAAAGTGCATTTAAATTTTAAAAAATGACAGCAGTTCCTAGGCCTTCTTTAAAGAAAGCAAAACAAAATACTTCAGTTAGTTTATAAATATTTTTCCATTGTCTCTTTTAAAGCACTGTTTTAGATACTTTAACATGATTTAGTTAAAGAAATTACAATCATTTTATTTCTTTGCTTATGCTTAAATTTTGTAGATTTATGTATAGAAGTCTTTTGCTACTGTGTATTTTCTATGCACCATGTGCTAGAAATTGAGGGTTCAATCCTTTGGAACTGGAGTTATAGACAGTTGTAAGCTACCAGGTGGGAGCTAGCAATCAAAACTGAGTGCTCTACAAATAAAACTAGAGCTCTTAACTGCCAAGCCAGCTTTCCATAATATTTGTTATTTATACTATGTTAATTATTATTTAAGGTGTAACTTCATATAAATAATAGAAGAATAAATAATAAATTGCAGTTTTAAAATATTCTTTTGTATCACTGGTTCCTTGTGGTCTAGGCTCAAGCACTGAGCAGATCTTGGACTTTAGCTTTGCAGCCAATCCCACAAACCCCAGAGGAGGCAGGGCTCCCAGGAGCTTTAACTCAGCCAGTATCTTAGGTAAGGAGACAGCAATACCCACCCCAAGCAGGAAGTAACTGGAACCCACTGGGACTCAGGAGTTCACTTCTGGCCTGGGGCAATGGTTCCTTCTTGTCTAGGCCCAAGCACTGAGCAGATCATAGGCTTAAGGTCTAAACACAACAGCAACACCCACCCCAAACAGTTCTGACAAAGCCAAGATAATAGAAAAGACAGGCTCTCGTTAGAGACAGCACAAGTGGCATAAAAGATATATAGATGGATAAAGGCAAGTGCAAGAACATTAAAGTATCAGCAACCCAGGGTACTTGTCATCATCAGAACCTAGTTCTCCCACAATAGAAAGCCCTCAATTCCCCGTATCACCAGGAAAGCAAGATTCAGATTTAAAATCACTTCTAATGATGATGATAGAGGACTTGAAGAAGGACATAAATAGCATTTTCAAAAAAATTGAGGAGAACACAGGTAAACAGGTAGAAGCCATTAAAGAGGAAACACAAACCTCCCTCAAAGAATTACAAGAAAACACAACCAAACATGTGAAGGAATTGAACAAAACCATCCAGGACATAAATGTGGAGATAGAAACAATAAAGAAATCACAAATGGAGACTACCCTGGAGATAGAAAACCTAGGAGAGAAATCAGGAGTCATAGATGCAAGCATCACCAATACAAGAATATGAGAGATAGAAGAGAAAATCTCAGGTACAGAATACCATAGAAAATATTGACACAACTGTCAAAGAAAATGCAAAGTGCAAAAAGTTCTTAACCCAAACATCCAGGAAATTCAGGACACAATAAGAAGGCCAAACATAAGGATAATAGGTATAGAAGAGAGTGAAGATTCACAACTTAATGGGCCAATAAATATCTTCAAAAAAATCATAGAAGAAAACTTCCCTAACCTAAAGAATGAGATGCCTATAAACATACACCAAGCCTACAGAACGCCAAACAGACGAGACCAGAAAAAAAAAATACCTCCTGTCACATAATAAAACACCAAATGCACAAAACAAAGAACGAATAATAAAAGCAATAAGGGAAAAAGGCCAAATAACATATAAAGGCAGACCTATCAGGATTACACCAGACTTCACACCAGATACTATAAAAACCACAAGATGCTGGACAGATGTCATACAGATCCTAAAAGAACACAAATGCCAGACCAGGATACTATACCCAGCAACACTCGCAATTGCCATAGATGGAGACACCAAGATATTTCATGACAAAACCAAATTTACACAATATCTTTCCAAACCCAACACCACAAAGGACAATAGAGGGAAAACTCCAATAAAATGAGGAAAATTATACCCAAGAAAGAGCAAGAAAATAATCGTCCAACAAATCCAAAAGAAGATAGCCACACAAACAATGCCACCACTAATAACAAAAATAACAGGCAGCAACAATATTTTTTCCTTAATATCTCGTAACATCAATGGACTCAATTCCCCAATAAAAAGACATAGACTGATGGAATGGATATGTAAACAGGACCCAGCATTTTGCTGCATGAAGGAAATTCACCTCAGTGACAAGGACAGATACTACCTAAGAGTAAAAGGCTAGAAAACAATTTCTCAAGCAAATGGTCCTAAGAAACAAGCTGGAGTAGCCATTCTAACATCAAATAAAATTGACTTTCAACTTAAAGCTGTCAAAAAGTATAAGGAAGGACATTTCATACTGGTCAAAGGAAAAGTCAACCAACATGAACTCTCAGTTCTGAACATCTATGCACCAAAGGCAAGAGCACTCATTTTCATAAAAGAAACCTTATTAAGATCAAAGCACACGTTGTACCTCACCTAATAATAGTAGGAGACTTCAACAGTCCACTCTCAGAAATGGACAAATCATGGAAACAGAAAGTAAACAGAGATACAGTGAAACTAACAGAAGTTATGGACCAAATGGATTTAACTGATATCTATAGAACATTTCATCCTAAAACAAAAGAATATATCTTTTTCTCAGGACCTCGTGGTACCTTCTCCAAAATAGACCATATAATTGGTCACAAAACAGGCCTCAACAGATACAAGGAAATTGAAATAATCACATGCATGAAATCAGATCAACATGAACTAACTGGTCTTCAATAAAGACAAAAACAATGGAAAGCCAACATTGATGTGGAAACTGAACAACGCTCTACTCAATGATAATGTGGTCAGGGAAGAAACAAAGAAAGAAATTAAAGACTTTTAGAATTTAATTAAAATGAAGACACATCATACCAAAACTTGTGGGACACAATGAAAGCAGTGCTAAGAGGAAAACTCATAGCTATAAGTGCTTACAAACAGAAACTGGAGAGAGCATACACTAGCAGCTTGACAGAACACCTAAAAGATGTAGAACAAAAAGAAGCAAACACACCAAAGAGGAGTAGATGGCAGGAAATAAACTCAGGGCTGAAATCAACAAAGTAGAAACAAAAAGAACTATACAAAGAATCAATAAAACCAGGAGCTGGTTCTTTGAGAAAATCAACAAGATAGATAAACTCTTAGACAGACTAATCAGAGGGCAGAAAGACAATATCCAAATTAATAAAATCAGAACTGAAGAGGGTTAAATAACAGAAACTGAGGAAATTCAAAAATCGTCAGATCCTACTACAAAAGTGTATGCTTAACAAAATTGGAAAAACTGGATTAACTGGACAATTTCCTAGACAAATACCAGTTACTAAGTTAAATCAGACCCAGATAAACCATCTAAACAGTCTCATAACACCTAAGGAAATAGCAGCAGTCATTAAAAATCTCCCACAAAAAAAAGTCCAGGACTAGACACTTGTAGTGCAGAGTTCTATCAGACCTTCAAAGAAGACTTAATACCAATTCTCTATAAACTGTTCTACAAAATAAAAAACAGAAAGAACACTACCCAATTCAATCTATGAAGCCACAATTATGCTCATACCTAAATCACACAAAGACCTAACAAAGAAAGAAAACTTCAGACTAATAACCCTTATGCATATTGCTGCAAAAAAATAAAACTCAATAAAACTCTTCAAACAGAATCCAAGTACACATCAAAACAATTATCATGATCAAGTAGGCTTTATCCCAAGAATGCAGGGATGGTTCAATATACAAAACTTTTTATCAGAACAACCTAAGACATGCTCAGAATGGTTTCTGCAATAAAAAGAGGAGATGTGGAGAGCTTTTGGGGCTGCCTAGCAGGAATCTGAACTTGGCCAAGGACAAGGAAATGGACTGCAAGCAGGAATCTGACATTGGGCTGGAACAAAGAAGTAATTTCAGGCAGAAATCTAAATCCTAGGTTAGAACAAAGAAGTAATTGTAGGCAGAAATCTAAATCTTAAGCTAGTACTAAGAAATAGGATTCAGGCATGAAAATGACTTTGGGCTAGGACAGGGAAGTAGGCTCACATATTTTGATCATCCAGATAAGCCCTTAGAAATAGTGATCACAGGAGTGATCTCGGAACTCTGTTTATTGTCGTGCATATTTTTTGATTATTTAGGTTTATTGTCTTTCTCCTTGTCCCTGGACTATTTGCATCTATTGTATTGCTAGTTCCTCAACCTAGAACTGGCCTTAATACTTGCATGTAATTTAAACAGTATAAAGGCAAAAGAGGAGGAGGAGGGATGGGATTGGGGAATAATGGGTCGGGGGGATGTGGAAGGGAGATGGCATCTGAAATATAAATAAATAAACCATCGAGTACATAAAATAAATATTCTTTTGCTTATTGAATGTTTTCCTTAAAAACACTGAATTACCCAATGGTAGTTTTTCATTTTGTCATGCCATTTATTCCCCACACATAACTTAGATATCTACTGTGTAGAATACACATTCTACTATCTCTTCAGATCTTTCCATTCTTAAACCTTTATATTTCTCTGCCCAATTAAGCTTCTTTACATTCTATAAATTTAAACATTAAATGAAATGAATCATACTCTTTGGAACCCTAGTTTTATATTGCTTAAAGCTTTTTGAATGTGAAGCATGGGAGGTAGGATAGCACAGGGTGTCACCTTGTCAGGATAGTTACCCAATTTTGGTGTGAGTCCAGGGGCACATTGACCATTTTATGGCAAAGCACAAGGTCCTGGTTTGCTACCATTTAGCACCTGGATGACCATGAATACTTTACCTATTATGTTGTGGTCCTGCTGGCAGCAAATATAGAAACATTACTCATGGGCAATACAACAATGAAATGTGGAAATGAAAAAAATCAATGTATTGATGACTGAGGGTTTAGAGTTTCAACTGTTGCTAAAAATTTACATAGACACAGGTGATCTGTAGAACTGCATCTGTAGGTCATGCCTACATTTTATCAATTATTCAGCATAAAACCTGTGAGTCAACCACAGGTCACACATTGCTTATCAAAAATCTGTCTACCAAACCTCACAGCCTGTTAATTATCCATAAGAAAAGCCCACAGCCTCTCAATCATCCATACAAAATGCCTAAGTCCTGTCAAATGTCCACTGAAGATGTCCTTAGCCTGTCAATCAGCTACAAGCAACTCACAAAGCCTGTGAGTCATCCAGAAGAAATTATCACAGCCTGTCAGTCATTGACAGGAAACTCCCACAGCTTGTCATTTATTCATAAGACGTCCCCTCTGCCAGTTAATCATCCACAGAAAATTCCAACAGCCTGGCAATCATACATAAAATGACGATAGTCTGTTAATCATTCACAGACCATGCCCACAAACTTACATACAAACTACTTACTACCAAACTTACATACAAAGCACTCAAAGCCTGTCAATCATGCATTGGAAACTCCCATAGCCGTCAATCATCCAGTGTAATCACCCACAGCCTGTCAATCTTTCATAGAATATCTCAGAGCCTGTCAACCATACATAGTACTCATCTACAACTTTTCAATACACATAGTAACAATGCACAGCCTTTCAGTCATCCACAGGCGTGTCTGAAGCCTGTCAGTCATCCATACTAAATGACCACTACTTGCAAATCTTCAATAGGAAAAGCGACCACCATCTACAAATCATCCATAGGAAAAGTCCGCAGCCTGTCAATCGGGCATAGAAAATGCCAAACCCACAATATATGCTCACAGCTTATTAGTCATCCACAGGAAATGCTGCAGACTTTCAATCATTTATAGAATATACCTATATTGTGTCAATTATCCTTAGGACATTCCCACAGCCTGTCACTGATAGGTAACAACTACAGCTTGTCAGCTATCCATAGAAAGTACCAACCACCTGTCAGTCATTTATTGGAAATGCCCACAACCTGTCAGTCATCCACTGGAAATAGCTACTGCCTGTTAGTCATTCACATGGCACATCCCCAGCCTGGCAAACAAACTGAAGGAAAACCTACATCCTATCAATCATCCATAGGAATTGCACACAGCCTGAGAATCATCCATAAGAAATGCACAATGCCTGTCAGTCATCCAGGAAACACCAACAGCCTTTCAGTCATCTATAGTAAACACACACAATTTGCCATTCATCACAGGACACACAAATTGCTTGTTAAAAAAGCTAAGTGCCACATTTTTCGTATCCATTCCTCGGTTGAAGGACATCTGGGCTCCCAATGGGTTTCTCAATGAAGAAGTTAGAGAGAAGTCTGAAGGAGCAGAAAGGGGTTGTGGCCCCATGAGGAGAGCAACAATACCAACCAACCAGAGCTCCCCATTGTCTAAACCTCCAGTCTGGGAGCACATATGGAAGGACCCATGACTCCATCTGTACATGTAGGGAGGATGGCCTTGTCGGGCATAGGTGGGAGAGCATATCCTTGGTGCCAAGAAGGCTGAACATGGAGTGCGGGAGGGAATTCAAGGGTAGGGAGGTGGGAGTGGGGGGGTAAGTGGGGGCACATTCTCATAGAAGCATGAGGAGGAGGGATGTGATAGGAGGTTCCTGGGTGGTGGGGGGAATGGAGATAAGGGCATAAAATCTAAAATGTAAGAATAATATCCAATAAAAATGAATAAAGAAAAAATTTACTGTAGTATGTATGTGTATGTGCTTGTGCATACAAAAAAGTCATAATAGTTATTTAAAAAAAGCGAAGTGCCTGTCATGCATGTATAGGAAAGGACCACACCCATCAATCAAGCATAGGAATCTCCCACAGTCTGTCAGTTATCAAGAGAAAACTCACACAGCCTGTCAATTATCCAAAGTAAACACCAACAGCATGTTGATCATATGAAGGAAATTCAGGCAACTAGGAAGTCATCTATATGATATGTCTACAAACTATCATTCTCAGAAAATGACCTTGTTCTGTTACGTATACAAAGGAAATATCCACATCCTGTCAATCATTCATAGGCAACATAGGCTGTCAATAATCCACAGGACATACCCTCAGTCCGTCAGTCATTCACCTGACACAACCACAACCTGCAATTCATCCAGAGGAAACACCCACAGCATGCCAATAATCAACAGGAAACACCCACAACATGTCCATCATTCATAGGAAATTCCCATAGCGGGCCATTCATCCATAGGAAATGCCCACAGGTTGTCAATCAACCAAAGGTCACCCACGGCCTGTCCATTGTCCATACTAAATACCCACAGCCATCCACATAACTATCCACATAATACTCCCACAAGTATGTCAACCATCCCTAAGATATTCACAAAGCCTGTCAGTAATACAGAGGAAACACTCACAGGCTGTCAGTCATCCACAGTAAACACCCACAGCCTGTCACGCACACATGGTAATGGAACACAGCCTGTCAATCATCCATAGGAAATGCCCTCAGTTTGTCAATCCTCCAGAGGACAAACCTACAGCCTGTCAGTCATTTAAAGGACAAGATTACAGTGTGTTTGTCATCGAGAGTAGAAGGGCACCGCCTGAAATTTGTCCATAGGACAAGGCCCAAGCCTGTTGGTCATCCATATTAAATAACCACAGTCTGTCAATCATCTGTAGGATGTGCACACAGCTTGTTAGTGGACCACAGTACACTGAAGTGGAAACCTCTAGTTCTTTGAAATTCAGGTATGTCAAATGATGCTTTGCTGCAGCAAACAGGTAAAAGGATGTCTTGCTAATGCAAACATGTGAAAGAATGTTTTTCTTTCTTTTTTTTGTATTGGAATTGTGGATTTTCCTTTTTTTATTGGATATTTTATTTACATTTCAGATGCCAACCCCTTTCCCCATTTCCCCTCCCTAGAAAACCCCTATCCCGTGCCCCATTTTCCATTTTTATTTTATACAATTTTTTTAAATGTTAATCAAAGGCTTTATAAGTATGGTAACGTTCAATCAGAAGTGTAACCTAATACCCAACCGAGCTATGTAAACTATCTTAGACTGGTGGAGACATGTGAACTTCTGCCTCCATGCCCCCTCTGTCTTTCTCTCTCTTTTTCTCTCTCATTACCTAGCTTCTTATCTACTTCATCTTCTCCTCTCCTTACTCCATCTTTTCCTCTCGGTGCTCCTTCCCCCTTAGTTCCTCCTACATATAACCCTTCCTGTTAAAATAAAACTTTTCTCACAAAATACAATTAGAGCATAATTATTCCTATTTGTACAAGTGAGGTACAAGATAGTCTTAATACCCAGTCCCTTTTTGACTAACCAGAATCTCTGTCGTCTGTCTTGACTAAAACACTTAATTTTGAACCTGGCTTTTTCTTGGCTTTAGAATGAATGTCAGCTGAAAACCATCCACTCAGATCTTTTCTCTCAAGGTAAATAGCCAGGATTGGCTATGAGTCTATAGGTCTTCAACGCCATCAGAAATCCAGAATGACTAAATTAACTGAAGTTATGGGAAGCACTAAGCATAGCTTCTAAAACTTAGCCAATTTATAGAGACTGCTGAACACCTGGACAGCCCCTAAACTACCAAACGTTGGAACATCAAATCTTCAGCCTTCTGGCCCAAATTCATCTGACAGACCTTAGTGCTGCAGAATTATTAAGGGCTGGTTAATCTGTCTAGGCAGATATAATCAGTCAACTATTCTGCAAATGTGTCCTTTTCTGGACAGTAATTTGTCTTTAGATGGAAAGAGGCAATTCTTGCCTAGTGGCTATCTCACCACAACTGGAGTAACTCCAAGGATGCTCAATTTCTTCTTAGAATCCAAGACAGGAAGCTGTCAGGAGCAGACAGGTCTCTAATCAAAATGAACATTAATATAGAAATATTTGAGACATCAATTCTATGGATTTCTGACATTTTGAAATCCAACTTTCCATGTAAGGTAACCTGGACTGTTGTCTGTTAACTCCTCTCAGCTATTTCTAAATAAAATATAGAAAACACTTAAAAATAAACCCAAAGTCATGAATTTGCTATAGTCCCTTAACTCACAGGCTAATCATCCCAAATCAGTTAAAAAAAAAGTTAAAGAAGGACTGGGTCTAAACCTTGTATTTCTAAATGTGTTATACAGGCACAATGCCTAGGAGAGTATCAATATTCATTTCACTTTCATATCAATAAGAAGCTTATACCATTGCAAACCTTAAATCTGAAATCCAAGTGAATTTTGTACCATTTAAGAAATTATAACTTCATCTTGATACTAAATTATACAGATTTCTACCAATAGGTTATGGCTATGCCATAAATCCTAGCTAATCCTCCCTGTTCCATCAAAACCACTACTTTTTCCCAGAGAGACAGCCTAATATTAACCACCTTAGTCCCCAAGCCCAGGAAATAGAGGCGCTGACTCTTCTTTAACTTCTTCAAGCTGATTATGAGCATTGAGATATTACAAGAGGGGTGGGGGGGAGAGTAAATTGATAAGCTTCTGACACTGTGTCTTCACTGCACCCAGATGGAATTCCCAGACACCGGAGGTTTGAATAGGTCTGCTCGGTTTGCTTGATGAGTAGATACACCAAGGCTGTGTATTCTGCAATATACAATTCTCTGGACACGTTTTAGTATCAAGAAAAAAATTTTTCTTTCCTAGAGGGCTGACATTTTTTTAAAAAAAGATGTTGGTTTTAACAACTTTTTCCCCCTTTTATGTAGTTGGTTATAATATTTACATTTCAAGTTTTATTCTCTTATCCCATTTCCTTCACCACCCAGGAACCCCTTATCCCATCCTCCCTCCTTATATCACTTCTATGAGGCTGTGCCCGCACCTACCCCCCACCTCCACTACCCCTTCCTCACCCTCACAATGCCCCCCCCATTCTGGGTTCGTTTTTCATAGGACCAAGTATGTCCTCTCCCACCTATTCCTGACAAGGATGTCTTTCCCTACGTATACCGCTAGAGTCGTAGGTCCCTCCCTATGAGCTCCCAGGCTGGTGGTTTAGACTCTGGGGGGCTCTGGTTGTTTGGTATTGTTGCTTTCCTCTTGGGGTCACAAATCCTTCCTTCTCCTTCAGTCTTCTAAGTTCTCCATTGGGAAACCTTTGATCATATCAGTGGCTAGCTGTGAGCATCGTCCTCTGAATGTGTCATGCTCTGGCTTATCTCTAAGGAGACAGCTATATCATATTCTTGACAGCATGCGTTTCCAGCCATCCACATCAATGTCTAGCTTAGGTGACAGTACATGGGGTGGATACCCAGGCGGAATGGTCTCCTGATGGCTCCTCCTTCAGTTTCTGTCCCATGTTTTGTTTCCATAATTGCTCCCTTGAGTATTTTTGTTACTGGTTCTAAGTAGAACTGAGGCATCCCATCTTGGTCTTTCTTCTTCATGAGCTTCATGTAGTCTGTGGGTTGAGTCTTTGCTATTCTAAGTTTTTGGGCTAACATCCGCTTAACAGTGAGTAAATACCATGTGTGTTCTTTTGTGATTGGGTGAACTCACTCAGGATGATAATTTCTAGTTCCATACATTTAACTATAAATTTCTCGAATTCATTATTTTTAATAGCTGAGTAATACTCCATTGTGTAGATGTACCACATTTTTTGTATCCATTCCTCTGTTGATGGACATCTTGGTTCTTTCCAGCTTCTGGCTGTTATAAATAAGGCTACTATGAACATAGTGGAGCATATGTCCTTATTATATGTTGGTGCGTCTTCTGGGTATATGCCCAGGAGTGGTATAGCTGGATCCTCAGGTAATGCTATGTCCAGTTTTCTGAGGAACCGCCAGACTGATTTCCAGAGTGGTTGTACCAGCTTGCAATCCCACCAACAATGGAGGAGTGTTCCTCTTTCTTCACATCCTCGCCAGCATCTACTATCACCTGAGTTTTTGATCTTAGCCATTCTGACTGGTGTGAGATGGTATCTCAGGGTTATTTTGATTTGCATTTCCCTGATGAATAAGAATGATGAGCATTTCTTAAGGTGCTTCTCAGCCATTTGAATTTCCTCTGTTGAGAATTCTTTGTTTAACTCTGTTCCCCATTTTTTAATAGGGTTGTATGGTCTTCTGAAGTATAATTTCTTGAGTTCTTTGTATATACTGGATATTAGCCCTCTATCGGATGTGGGATTAGTTAGGATCTTTTCCCACTCTGTTGGTTGGCGGTTTGTCTTATTGACAATGTCCTTTGCCTTACAAAAGCTTTGCAATTTTATGAGGTCCCATTTGTCAATTCTTGATCTTAGAGCATAAGCGATTGGTGTTCTGTTTAGAAACTTTTCCCCTGTGCCTAGGTTTTGAGGGTTTTCCCCACCTTCTCTTCTATTAGTTTCAGTGTATCTGATTTTAAGTGAAGGTCTTTTATCCACTTGGATTTGAGCTTTGTACAAGGGGATATGAGTGAATCTATTTGAATTTTTCTACATGCTGACCTCCAGTTGAACCAGCACCATTTGCTGAAAATGCTGTCCTTTTTCCACTGGATGGTTTTAGCTCCTTTGTCAAAGATCAAGTGACCATAGGTATGTGGGCTTATTTCTGGGTCTTCAATTCTATTCCATTGATCTTCCTGCCTGTATATGTGCCAATACCATGCAGTTTTTATTTCTATTACCCTGTAGTACAGTTTGAGGTCTGGGATGGTGATCCCTCTGGAAGTTTTTTTGTTGTTGAGAATAGTTCTCGCTATCCTGGGTTTTTTGTTGTTCCAAATAAATTTGCAAATTGCTCTTTCTATCTCTATGAAGAATTGATTTGGAATTTTGATGGGGATTGCATTGAATCTATAGATTGCTTTTGGCAAGATGGCCATTTTTACTAAATTAATCCTGCCAATCCAGGAGCATGGGAGATCTTTCCATCTTCTGAGATCTTCTTCTATTTCTTTCTTCAGAGACTTGAAGATCTTATCATACAGATCTTTCACTTGCTTGGTTAGGTTCACTCCAAGATATTTCATATTGTTTGTGACTATTGTGAAGGGTGTCATTTCCCTAATTTCTTTCTCAGCCTGTTTATCTTTTGAGTATAGGAAGGCTACTGATTTGTTTGAGTTGATTTTATATCCAGCCATTTTACTGAAGTTGTTTATCAAGTTTAGGAGTTCTATGATGGAAATTTTATGGTCACTTAAGTATACTATCATATCATCTGCAAATAAAGAAATTTTGACTTCTTCCTTTCCTATTTGTATCCCTTTGACTTCCTTTTGTTATCTAATCACTCTAGCTAGGACTTCCAGTACTATATTGAATAGATAGGGTGAGAGAGGACAGCCTTGTCTAGTCTCTGATCTTAGTGGGATTGCTTCAATTTTCTCTCCATTTAGTTTGATGTTGGCTACTGGCTTGCTGTATATTGCTTTTACTATGTTTAGGTATGGACCTTGAATTCCTGCTCTTTCCAGGACTTTTAACATGAAGGGAAGTTGAATATTGTCAAATGCTTTCTCAGCATCCAGTGAGATGTTCATGTGATTTTTTTCCTTGAGTTTATTTATGTAGTTGATTACATTGATGGATTTTCGAATATTGAACCAACCCTGCATTCCTGGGATAAAGCCTACTTGATCATGATGGATGATTCTTTTGGTGTGTTCTTGGATTCGGTTTGCGAGAATTTTATTGAGTATTTTTGCATCAATATTCATAAGAGAGATTGGTCTGTAGTTCTCTTTCTTTTTTGTGTCTTTGTGAGACTTTGGTATGAGTGTAATTGTAGCTTTGTAGAATGAATTGGGTATTGTTCCTTCTGTGTCTATTCTGTGGAATAGTTTGAAGAGAATTGGTATTAGGTCTTCCTGGAAGGTCTGGTAGAATTCTGCACTAAAACCATCTGGCCCCGGACATTTTTTGGTGGGGAGACTTTTAATGACTGCTTCTATTTCTTTAGAGGTAATGCGACTGTTTAGATGGTTTATCTGTTCCTTGTTTAACTTTGGTACCTGGTATCTATCTAGAAAGCTGTCCATTTCAACCAGATTTTCGAATTTTGTTGAGTATAGGCCTTTGTAGTAGGATCTAACGATTTTGTAAATTTCCTCTGTTTCTGTTGTTATGTCTCCCTTTTCAGTTCTAATTTTATTGATTTGAGTGCTGTCTTTGCACCCTTTGGTTAGTTGGCTAAGAGTTTGTCTATCTTGTTGATTTTCTCAAAGAAGCAGCTCCTGGTTTTGTTGATCTTTTGTATAGTTCTTTTTATTTCAACTTGGTTGATTTTGGCCCTGAGTTTGATTATTTCCTGCAGTCTACTCCTCTTGGGTATATTAGCTTCTTTTTGTTATAACGCTTTCAGGTGTGCTGTCAAGTTGTTAATGTATGCTCTTTCCATTTTCTTTTTGTGGGCACTTAGAGATATGATTTTTTCTCTCAGTACTGCTTTCTTGGAGTCCCACATATTTTGATATGAAGTGTCCTCATTTTTATTTAAATCTAAAAAGTCTTTAATTTCTTTCTTTATTTCTTCCTTGACCAACTTATCATTGAGTAGAGCATTGTTCAGTTTCCACGTGTATGTGGGCTTTCCGTTGTTTTTGTCCATGTCAAAGACAAGTCTTAGTCCGTGGTGGTCTGATAGGGTGCAATGGATTATTTCAATCTTTTTGTATCTGTTGTGGCCTGATTTGTGACCAATTATATGGTCTATTTTGGAGAAGGTACCATGAGGTGCTGAGAAAAAGGTATATTCTTTTGTTTTAGGATGAAATGTTCTACAGATGTCAGTTAAGTCCAGTTGGTTCATAACTTCTGTTAGTTTTATTGTGTCTCAGTTTAGTTTCTGTTCCACGATCTGTCCATAGAAGAGAGTGGGGTGTTGAAATCTCCCACTGTTATTGTGTGAGGTGCCATGTATCCTTTAAGCTTTAGTAAAGTTTCTTTTATTTATGTGAGTGCCCTGGCATTTGGGGCATAGATGTTCAGAATTGCAAGTTCCTCTTGGTACATTTTTCCTTTGATAAGTATGAAGTGACCTTCTTTGTCTTTTATGATTACTTTTGGTTGAAAATGGATTTTATTTGATATTAGAATGGCTACACCAGCTTGTTTCTTGGGGCCAATTGCTTGGAAGATTGTTTTCCAACCTTTTACTCTGAGGTAGTGTCTGTCTTTTTCACAAAGGTGTGTTTCTTGTATGCAGCAGATTGTTGGGTTGTGTTTATGTATCCAGTCTGATAGTCTATGTCTTTTTATTGGAGAATTGAGTCCATTGATATTAAGAGATATTAAGGAAAGATGAATGTTGTTTCCTGTTATTTTTGTTATTGTCAGTGGAGTTATGTTTGTATAGCTACCTTCTTTTGGGTTGTTGGAGGATTACTTTCTTATTTTTTCTAGGTTGCAGTTTCCCTCCTTGTGTTAGAGTTTTCCTCCAATTATCCTTTGAAGTGCTGGATTTGTGGTAAGATATTGTGTAAATTTGGATTTGTCATGGAATATTTTGGTTTCCCCATCAATATTGATTAAGAGTTTTGCTGGGTATAGTAGTTTGGGCTGGCATTTGTGTTCTCTTAGGGCCTGTATGATATCAGTCCAGGATCTTCTGGCTTTTATAGTTTCTGGTGAGAAATCTGGTGTAATTCTTATAGTTCTGCCTTTATATGTTACTTTGGCTTTTTCCCTTACTGCTTTTAGTATCTTCTCTTTGTTTTGTATATTTGACGTTTTGATTATTATGTGACGGGAGGTGTTTCTTTTTTGGTCTAGTCTATTTGGGGTTCTGTAGGCTTCTTGTATATTTAAGGACATCTCTTTCTTTAGGTTAGGGAAGTTTTCCTCTATAATTTTGTTGAAGATATTTACTGGTCCTTTAAGTTGAGAGTCTTTACCCTCATCTATACCTATTATCCTTAGGTTTGGTCTTCTCATTGTCTCCTGGATTTCCTGGATGTTTTGTGTTAGGAGCTTTTTGCAGTTCACATTTTCTTTGACCATTGTGTCTATGTTTTCCATGGTACCTTCTGCGCATGAGATTCTCTCTTCTATCTCTTGTATTCTGTTGGTGATGCTTGCATCTATGACTCCTGATCTTTTTCCTAGGTTTTCTATCTCTAGGGTAGTCTCCCTTTGGGATTTCTTTATTGTTTCTACTTCCAGTTTTAGATCCTGGATGATTTTGTGTAATTCCTTCACCTCTTTGGTTGTGTTTTCTTCTATTTCTTTAAGGGTTTCTGCCTGTTTACCTGCATTCTCCTCAAATTTTTTGAGAGTGTTGTTTATGTCCTTTTTAAATTCCTCCATCATCATCATCAGAAGTGATTTTAATTCCGAGTCCTGCTTTTCTGGTGTGCTGTGGTGTTCCGGACTTGCTATGGTGGGAGAACTGGGTTCTGGTGATGCCAAGTAACTTTGGTTTCTGTTGTTTACATTCTTACGCTTGCCTTTTGCCATTTGGTTAACTGTAGTGCTACTCACACTCACTGATTCTGAATGGAGTCTGCCTTTCCAGTTATCTTGATTGTGTCAGAACTCCTCAGGTCCCGATGACTCTATGATCCTGAGCTCCAGCTGTTCTGTGTACAGTGGCTCCTCTAGGTTATCTCGGGATATGGTGTCTCCATGGCAGTAGACCAGCAAGGTGTTTGCTGCTCTGAGTGTAGTTGCTCCTCTAGGATGCTTCAGGATATGGTGTCCCCTGCTCTGCAGTTCTGCGGTTCTTGACCTGGCTAGGATGCCCCCAGATGCAGTTTCCTCAGGGGAGCAGATCAGCTGTGGGGCTGTTCAGTCCACCAGGGTCTGGGCAAGGGGCAGAAGGGGCTTGGTTTTCCGCTGGAGCGGTTTCTGGGTACCAGGTGCACTCTGGGATCTCCCTACTGCCAGTTGAGCTTCTGGGGCCTAGGCGCTGAGCGGCTGTTCCTACCTGCGACTCCGTGGTCCCTGAGCAGCAGTTCCCAACTGCGACTCCATGGTCCCTGAGCTGGCTAGGATGCCAGATGCAGTTCCCAAGGGGTAGCAGATCAGCTGTCTGGCTGATCAGTCCACCGGGGTCCGGGCCAAGAATGTTTTTCTGAAGCAGACCCAGGTGAAAAGATGTTTTGATATAGCAGATATGCGAAGGGACCTGGGATGAAGAATTATAAATGTGACCCCACCAACAGTGGGACATGAGCACTGAGCCTTGGTTTGGGTTGCTCTGTCTTGTTATAGCTTTGTTCAGCTCAACTTGCAATAAAACTGCTATTGAGAGAAACTTGCCAAAGAGCTGCTCCTATATTTCTGCAGCAGCTTGCCTCTTCCAGGGCCTTCCCTTAGGTTGGTGGGCGAGCCTGCTGCTTTCTTCAGGATTGAACTACAGCTTCCTGGTGTCTGCTTACTGAAAGGAATAGACTGTAGCTGCTGGTTTGTGCCTGGTGTCTTCCTGCCTTGAGGACTGGTTTGCAGCTGCTTGGTTGTACTTGGTGTTTGTTACAGGACTGAACTGCTGCCCAAGAAAATCAAGTTCGCACCCAAAGAACTATTGCTGAACAGGTCCACTTCCCTCATATCCATATTTTTGCCCCTCCACTAGTTATTAAATGTAGGATGCAAACATTATACCTACATGTGGCACCCACTATGGTTTAGGCATAATGGGTAACTCTTCTTCTAATGTCATAGAAGAAATATAGTAATGTTGCTTAAGGAAATTGACAACAAGGCAGTACTGCCTCTGGGTGGTCTCTTACTGCATTCCCAGAGGGGTTTTCTGGTTTTTCTTTGTATAGTTCACATATACTATTCTGCAGATGACTGGAGGGAATTATCTGGAAATCTTTTTATCTGAGAGCTTTACTATATATTTTTTTAAATCTTCCCAGACAACATAGAATATAAGTGATCACTACTGGATAACTCGTCTTACCAGTGATTAACAAAGTAAACACTCTGCTCCGTGTGCATCTGACTGTGTCAAGTCTGAGAGGATAGTCATCTGCCAGCACACATTTACTCAGATGAGACACAAACAGAACACATTATCAGGTTTTAATAAAAGCAAAACATAATTATATAAGAAAAACAATTTCATGTATTATTTTGGTTATAAACTACCTACAGCCCCACTGGCAAATAGAATATTGCTAACACTGTTTCTACTCTGAAGTCCAACACAATTCTTCATCGTTGCGAACATATTCCTCTTTCTTCTTTATATCTTCACAGTTTTAATTTCCAGACACAGAATAAATATCTCCAAAAGTAAACTCATAGAACTCAATGCTTTTAAATTCTTAAAGCTTATGCCACTTAGAAAGAAACCTTTCTTTTCAATTGCAGCTCACTAGTAGAACCTGTAACTAAAAGATATACTGTCCTGGGTTTTATCAACAATATTGATAAACAGGAAAATGTAAAAGAAAGTCATATTGGTCATACACCATTTTTACTCTCAATGGTATTACTTAATATTTTGTAAATATGGATAATTTGAAGGGAAACTCAGTTACATGCTGTGTGTACTATTATATTATCAAAAAACGCAGTATTAAATTAAAATTTAAGTTTACAAAAATTGCAAAGACACTCCCAACCCACAAATACCCACAAAATTTTGGGGAGCTGAAAGAAAGCAGCTATCATCCTTGCAGCCATCTTGAGCCATATACCCTGACAAGAGACTTGTTGACAACAGCATACAGCAGCTGAGCACACTCTGATAACATCTTGTTTTAGATAGCCAGGATTTTCCCTTGGGTGTGTGAGACTTAAAGGTGTGAAACTTAAAGGCATGACTTACATGTGTGATTAAGAGATAAGACTTAAATGCGTGACTTAAAGGCGTGACTTACAGGTGTGACTTCGAAGTGAGACGTATAAAAGGTGAGAGGCAGACAGAAGAAAGCAAATAGGAACTAGACACGTAGGATTTGACTTGAGACTCAGAAGAGAAAGGGACTAGCATCTAGAAACTGGGATTAGACTTGAGACTTATTACAGCAGAAGTGGGATTAGGACCTGAGTCTTGGTACTAGGAACTAGGGACTTGGAACTTGGAATTTGGGACTAGGAACTAGGGACTTGGAGAGAAGAAGAGAGACTGAAGAATAAAAGGGATTGAATCACACTCTGGTCTCCATTCTTCGAGTCCATCCTCACTCTCTCTCTTGCTGAACCCTGACCTGTGGACCTTTGCAGCTTGGGGCAGTGCGGGCTCTAACAATTTAGCCCCCAAGGCTTTTGGCAGTGCAGTTGTCGACATTTTGACCTGTCTGTGACATTTTGGCCCCAAGCGTGAGGCAAAGCTGTCTGCAACACAAAATAAATAGGGACATCATAAAGCTGGGAGACAGGACACAATAAATCATGCTGATAGCACTGCATTGTCCTTGCCTCAGGCTCCTGCTTCTACCTAATTCAGAACACAGGCTTCCCATGCAGAGCTCATCCTGTTACCATCCCTACTTAAATCAAATGGGAAGATGTTTCTGATGATGAACGTCATGAATTTTTTTCTATTAGCTTTATAAAAAGCAATGTAGGGAATGGAAATACAAAGTTTTGTTTCTGTTGACAGCACTTTGTCAGAAAGACTTAGTCCACTGTTTTTCTGCATACTGATAGCTCATTCTTCAGAGCTCCTGATAAAGCAGAAAATGCTGTAATGTGGAAATAAAGGCAGCAAATGATCGTCCGTTCAAGAGTCCAGCCTCACATTATTTCGATTGTACTGACAATAGTGACAAGGAACTTAAGGAAAAATATAGGAAAACCTTCATTCTGAATGTGATCACAGGTGACCCTGGACACACACACCAATGTTTTGAACAGTGTGAGTGTAGAATAAACATATAACAAACAAATCCTGGAGGCAGGTTCGCTACCTGCCTTAGGGGTTTATGTTTCTGAATGAAACACACACAAAAAGGCTTCATTTTTGAGGTGCCTTAATCAGCACAATAGTTGGGCCAATGCCTACTATCCACATTCTTGATCCACCTTCCACTAATAATCCCGAGTTCTCACTTACTAGACTCCATATTCAGTCTTGGCTGCTCTGGATCAAGAGAGCTGCCCAACGGAGACACTCTGGGCAGTGCTCTCCTGGATCCTTCACACAATGGCTATGATTCTCTGTCCTGCACAATTCTCAGACATGGCAACTCTCCTCTCTTCCACACTCTCCTGGCATGATGGATCTCCTTCCCCTGCCCAGTCTCAATGCTGGGAAATCTAAAGTCCCCCCTCTGTCTGCCCTACCCAACTATTGGTAATAGTATCTTTGTTTACCAGTCAGAACCAACTGGGAGCAGGTTCCCAGAAGCTCCATGCAGACACTCTCATAGGCACAGTTTTTGGAGAATATTATTAGCATTCATAATACAAGCACCTACATGTGAGTATCTGCATCTCTGGACACATACCTGAGCTTGGAAAATACATGGTGCTCTAAGTCTACATACCTGTGCTTGAATCCCATGTGGTACTCTATGGACAGTTGTTTAAATCCATGAACTAGGAGAGGCTGCTAGGTTCTGTCTGACATGAAGTCAGAAAAATAAAACTCAGTAGACAAAGGAAATATTAAAGTGAGACCCAGAGATGAATACAGGGCATAGAAAATATAACTGTCTAGAAGAAAAAGAGGTCATGAGAGGCATTCGGAGACTCAATAAAGGCTTACAGGTATAGATGTATGTATCCCCCTTGCCGTTCAGTTATTTGACTTCCTTTTCTCCTTGGACACTATTGGTTACCAGCTTGAGTGGACAAAGAGAGTAGAGGCAGAGACAGGGATCAGACCTCTGTGGGATGACAGACTGACCTTCACAGACTGCGGCACCTAAAAGAGTCTAACTTATTGTTTCAGGAGAGGGTATGTCAGGGTTTGTTAGGGGTATGTGTGGAAAGGGTTCATTGGTCATGGCATGAAGCAAAGTGGCTGGATATAAAATCAACTCAAATAAATCAGTAGTCTTCCTCTATTCAAAGGATAAACAGGCTGAGAAAGAAATTAGGGAAATGAAACCCTTCACAATAGTTACAAACAATATAAAATACCTTGGAGTGAATCTAACCAAGCAAGTAAAAGACCTGTATGACAAAAAATTTAAGTCTCTGAAGAAAGAAATAGAAGAAGATCTCAGAAGATGGAAAGATCTCCCATGCTCCTGGATTGGCAGCATTAATTTAGTAAAAAAGGCCATCTTTCCAAAAGCAATCTCCAGATTCAATGCAATTCCCATCAAAATTCCAAATCAATTCTTCATAGAGATAGAAAGAGCAACTTGAAAATTCATTTGGAATAACAAAAAAACCCAGGATAGTGAGAACTATTCGCAACAATTATTGAACTTCTGGGAGAATCACCGTCCCTGACCTCAAAATGTACTACAGGGCAATAGTAATAAAAACTGTAAGGTATTGGTACAGAGACAGGCAGGAAGATACAGAAATGAACTCACACACCTATGATCACTTGATCTTTGACAAAGGAGCTAAAACCATCCAGTGGAAAAAGGACAGCATTTTCAGCAAATGGTGCTGGTTCCACTGGAGGTCAACATGTTGAAGGATGCAAATCGATCCATTTTTATCTCCTTTGTGAAGCTCAAGTCATCGTGGATAAAAAGAAATGGGACCTCATAAGATTGCAAAGCTTCTGTAAGGCAAAGGACACTGTCAATAAGACAAAATGGCAACCAACAGATTGGGAAAAGATCTTTACAAATCCTACATCCTATAGAGGGCTAATATCCAAGATATACAAAGAACTCGAGAAAATAGATGCCAGACAAGCAAACAACCATATTAAACAATGTGGTACAGAGCTAAACAAAGAATTCTCAATGGAGGAAATTCCACTGGCAGAGAAACACTGTAAGAAATGTTCAACATCATTAGTCTTTAGGGAAATGCAAATCAAAACAATCCTATGATACCACCTCACACCTCTCAGAATGGCTAAGATCAAAAACTCAGGTGATAGTAGATGCTGGTGAGGATTCAAAGAAAGAGGAACACTCCTCCATTGTTGGTGGGGTTACAAGCTGGTACAAGCACTCTGGAAATCTGTCTGGCGGTTCCTCAGAAAATTGGACATAGCACTACCTGAGGACCCAGCTATACCACTCCTGGGCATATACCCAGAAGACGCTCCAACATATAACAAGGACACATGCTCCACTATGTTCATAACAGCCTTATTTATAATAGCCAGAAGCTGGAAAGAACCCATATGTCTTTCAACAGTGGAATGGGTACAGAAAAATGTGCTACATGTACACAATAGAGTATTACTCGATTATGATTATTATTTTATATTATATTACTCAAAAATAATGAATTTGAGAAATTCTTAGATAAATGTATGGAACTAGAAATTATCATCCTGAGTGAGTTAACTCAATCACAAAGGAACACACATTGTATTTATTCACTGATAAGTGCATATTAGCCTAAAAGCTCAGAATACCCAAGATACAACTCACAGACCACATGAAGCTCATATAGAAAGAAGACCAAGTGTGGATACCTCAGTACTACTTAGAAGGAGTAACAAAAATACTCAAGGGAGCAAATATGGAAACAAAACATGGGACAGAAACTGAAGGAGAGGCCGTCTGGAGACCATTCCACCTGGGTACCCATCCCATGTACAGTCACCTAAGCTAGACACTGATGTGGATGGCTGGGAGTGCATGCTGTCAAGAACATGATATAGCTGTCTCCTTAGAGGTCTCCCAGAGACTGACACATTCAGAGGAAGATGCTCACAGCTACCCACTGATATGATCAAGGGTTTCCCAATGGAGAAGTTAGAGAGAAGACTGAAGGAGCAAAAAAGGTTTGTGACCCCATGAAAAGAGCAACAATACCAACCAACCAACCAGAGCTCCCCAGGGTCTAAACGACCAGTCTGGGAGCACATAGGGAGGGACCCATGACTCTAGCTGTATATGTAGGGGAAGATGGCCTTGTCAGGCATAGGTGGGAGAGGTAGTCCTTGGTTCCATGAAGGATGAATACCGAGTGTGGGGGTGGGGGGAATGTGAGTGTGGGCTGTGGGAGCGGGGGTAGGTGGGGTCACAGCCTCAGAGAAGCATGAGGAGGGGCATGGGATAGGAGGTTCCTGGGTGGTGGGGGAAGTAGTGTAAGAAGATAAAATCTGAAATGTAAATATAATGCCCAATAAAAATTAATAAATTAATTAATTAAAAAAAAAGAAAACGGGAATCTTCCTTCTTTTGCATAGAGCTTAGAAAGCCATATAGTCACGGGGAACTGCTACCTTAGTAACAGAGTTCTCCAACAACGTATGATGTTTTTGTTGTTATACACAATTAAAGACCAATATCAGGTTATCTTTAATTCATGAAACAATTTTGTAGTCTTATCATGACTAAGGAAGAGTAGACTCCCTGAGAAAATATTTGTCTCTGACTCATATCCATTCACAGCACAAGTGACAAGAGATTGTTTTAATGTTTCATCCATTGACTTATCAGGCTGCGGAGGTTTGAAGTGGGGAAAGGATTGTGAAAGTGGGTGAATGGGAAGGTGGTGGTGAGTGGGATGTAAAGTGACTAAGTAAAAATATAATAAGGTAAAATAATTCATTCATTCATTCATTCATTAAAAATGTCCCCAAAAGGCAGTTGAAGGCTGATATTCAGCCACTGTGGCATCATGGATCAGATCATTCACTCACTTTGTTTTGTTTTGTTTTGTTTTGTTTTGTTTTGTTTTGTTTTGTTTTGTTTGCTTTGTTGTTCTTTGACATTTCATAGTTTTTATTGAATATTTTATTTATTTACATGTCAGATGTTATCCACTTACCGTATCTGCCCACCAGAAACCCCTAATCCTGTCAGCACCCCTGCTGCTTCTATGATGGTATGTACCCATCCATCCACCCACTACCCCTTTCTGCCATCAAATTCCCCCACACTGGGACATCCAGCCTTCAGAGCACCAAGGACCTCCTCAGCTACCTATGCTTGACAAGGCCATCCTCCACTACATAAACAACTGGAGCCATGGGTCCCTCCATGTGAAATGGTGCTGGTTCAACTGGAGGTCAGCACGTAGAAGAATGCAAATCTATCCATTCTTATCTCCTTGTACAAATCTCAAGTCTAAATGGATCAAGGACCTTCACATAAAACCAGATACACTGAAACTAATAGAAGAGTAGGTTGAGAAGACCATCAAATACATGGGCACAGGAGAAAAGTTCCTGAACAGAACACCAATGGCTTATGCTCTAAGATCAAGAATTGACAAATGGAACCTCAGAAAATTGCAAAGTTTCTGTAAGGCAAAGGACATTATCAATAGGACAAAATAGCAACCAACACATTGGGAAAAGATCTTTACCAATCCTACATCTGATAACAGGCTAATATACAAAAAAAACTCAAGAAATTAGACCCCAGACCATCAAATAACCCTATTAAAACATGGAGGACACATCTAAACAAAGAATTCTCATCTGAGGAACCTCAAATGGCCAGGAAACACCTAAAGAAATGTTCATGGGGCTGGAGAGATGGCTCAGCGGTTAAGAACACTGACTGCTCTTCCAGAGATTATAAGTTCAATTCCCAGCAACCACATGGTCGTTTACAACCATCTGTAATAGGGATCTGATGCCCTCTTCTGGTGTGTCTCAGAAAAATGACAGTGTACTCACATTCTTAAAGTAAATTAATGAATCTTTAAAAAAAAGAAAAAGAAAAATAGAAAAGAAAAAAGAAATGTTCATTCTTTTTTTTAACTTAATGTTTTTTTGTACTTAAACATCTTAATATATATATATATATATATATATATATATATATTGGATATTTTATTTATATTTCAGATGCCAATCCCTTTCCCCATTTCCCTTCCCCAGAAAACCCCTATCCCATGCTCCCCCTTTTCCATTTGGCTTTTATACAATTTTTTAAATGTTAATCAAGGGCTTTGTAAGTATGGTAATGCTCAATCAGAAGTGTAACCTAATACCCAACCTAGCTATGTAAACTATCTTTGACTAGTGGAGACACGTGAACTTCTGCCTCCATGCCCCCTCTATCTTTCTCTCTCTTTTGCTCTCTCATTACCGAGCGTCTCATCTACTTCCTCTTCTCCTCTTCTTACTCCATCTTTTCCTCTCAGTGCTCCTTTCCCCTTAGTTCATTCTTAATCATCAGGGAAATGCAAATGAAAACAACCCTGAAATTCCACCTTATACCAGTCAGAATGGCTAGGAGCAAAAACTCAAGTGACAGCAGATGCTGGCAAGGATGTGGAGAAAGTGGAATACTCCTCCAATGTTGGTGGGATTGCAAGCTGGTACAACTCTGGAAATCGGTCTGGTGTTTTCTCAGGAAATTGAACATTGTATTACCTGAGGAACCAGTTATGCCATTCCTGGGTATATACTCAAAAGATACTCCAACATAAAACCAGGACACATGCTCCACTATGTTCATAGCAGCCTTACTTATAATAGCCAGAAGCTGGAAAGAACCCAGCTGTCCTTCAACAGAGGAGTGGATACAAAAATCGTGGTACATTTACACAATGGAGTATTACTCAGCTATTAAAAACTATGAATTTGAGAAATTCTTAGGCAAATGGATGGAACTAGAAAATAGCATCCTGAGTGAGGTAACCCAGCCAAAAAAGAGCACACATGATTTGCATTTACTGATAAGTGCATATTAGCCTAAAAGCTCAGAATACCCAAGATACAACTCACAGACCACATGAAGCTCAAGAAGAAGGAAGGCCAACGATGGGTCCTTTGGAACTTCTTAGAAGGAGTAACAAAACACTCAAGGGAGCAAATATGGAGACAAAGTGTGAAATGGAAACTGAAGGAGGGGCCCTCCGAAGACTGCCCCTCTTGCTAATCCATCACATATACAGTCACCAAAGGCAGACACTGTTGTGGATGCTAAGAAGTGCTTGCTGACAGGAGCCTGATATAGCTGTCTCCTGAGAGGCTGTGCCAGAATCTGACAAATAGAGAGGTGGATGCTCACAGCCAAACGTTGGACTGAGCATGGGGATCATTCACTAACTTAAATGTGTTCTGAAGTAACTGGCAGGGTCCAGTGGAGACCACATAACTTATATGGATGTTGATCTTTTGCCTAGTTGACCCTTCAACCATAAGAGAAGCTCTGTATGTAGTTTACCATTGTCTAGCATAGTTCATATTCCTAGAACAGTGGCACATGTCATCTCTGCCCAGATATTGGATGAAAGGAGAGTGTGTGGATACTGCCTTCACATGTTAAGTCCAGTGCCAAGCAGCAGGCTGGTCTTGGCCTAACTCTCTGACTCTGCAGTTTCTCATTTGCCTGTGCTCTACTTCACCACATATAAGTCCTCATGATCCCATAGTTAGAAAGTATCACTGGAGCTAAATCCTCAGCAATGTGCCTCATGCTGCGATGGTAGTCATGAATGTTTAGTGAGACAATAATGAAATGTATATTATCTATGCATGAGAAACATCACTCAAGACAATTCACAAGCTCGTTAGTGTCAATGGAAAACTTAGTGTTTGCAAAGAAATATGTGAACTCTGTGCCAAAGCAAAAGATAGAAAAATGAGACAGACAATCAAAGCTCCCTGGAGATAGAGTGAACAGAAAACAAGATTCCACTAAGACAATAAGATAAGTGAAACATAGAAGGATTTGTGTGTGGATGCTTCAGACTGAGAGTCACAGAGACAATTCAAAGAAGGCTGAGCATACTTAGCTAGGTCTAATAGTAACGATTACAATGGGTGTGGCTTTAATGTGGCTTTACAAAGTGCATGCAGGGGGGAAACAAGATCACATTAGGGGAGAGTGTTCTTACTGCAGCTTTGCACTGGCTCCTGGCCAGGCAAACCTTTGTAGGAGGAGCTAAGTTGGGAGGAGTAAGAAAAGGAATAGGAGGAGCTAGGGAGAGCAGAGATATAGGGGCAATGGAGAGCCACGCAGGTATGGAGAGCAGTTGTGGGTAACAACATTTATTTAGGTTAGCTAATTGGAAAACAACTCTCTTTGTATGGGCATATTGTTATTGAGCATTACTAAATACGTAAGCCTTTGATTAATTTTTAAGCATTAGAGTCTCATTTTTTTACTCAGCCCACATGGATGGTGGGATGGTCTTTTTAAATAATTACTACAACACACCTTTCTTCTTGAAGTTCACTTGAATGGGCTACATTCATTTTCCTACCCGAGGTTTTGATGTTCTCTGCCTGGAACATACTCTTTTGTCTCTTTCCCCTGATTCACACAAGTTTCCTTTAAGTTCTCCTTAGAAACATGACTCCTTCAAAAGTAAATTCCCTGGATCTACTCTATTCCTCTCACACCAACAGTCACTGACTTTATTCTACCTGGCCAGCTTTTCTTTACAAAACTTCCTGGGATATTTATCATGGCTGTAATTATAGTCAATTACAATGTTCTTTTAATCTATTGTTTATCATCTTAATGTTCTTATCCCTTTCTGATGGCTATCTGAGCAGGCCCACTGATGTCCTCATCCTAAAATTCCCTAATGGAACTAAATTCCAGTATACTTGGTCAAGCCGATTGTACAGTGGAGAGTCTTTTAAAAGTGGAGGGCCATTCCTACAAAAACTGAAAATCAAGGGAACTAAATCGTTTTCTGAATGCAGTTTACAGAAGTAAATGGTAGTGGAAATTTTAGAAGCTGCTATGACATCTCAAAACATTTCACTTTGAATATTAATCAGAGTTTTGTCTTCTGAATTCTGAAGTTCACATTTTTTACCTGACTGTCACCATTCTTTATCCTGTAGAAAAGTGAGGTCCACGTAATTCCTTCTCTATTATGCTTACTGATCAAGAAAACAGCTCTGTCTTGTTAAATTTCCTGTTTATGAGTCTGGAACAAGTTTGTTGTGTCTTTGGTTGCAACTACTTCATCCTCCAACACTCCTATGCAACTCTGAGATTTTCTGTGTACTTTTAAAATTGATTCTATAGTATTTTATCCTTTAAATATATTTAGGACTGCATATATGGCTCAGTAGTAAAGCCACTGACTAACGGCTCTTCTTCAAGACCTGAGTCCAGTATCTAGCTCTACATGGGAGCTAACAACTGTGGGTAAGTACAGTTTGAAGGAGATCCAGCATCCTCTTCTGGATTCTATAGGCACGACATTCATTTGTTACACAGAAATGCATGCAGACAAAAATGTCCATACAGGTCAACAATCAAAATAATAAACAAAAGTTATTTATTCATGTGTGTCTGTGTTTGCCACCTATGTTACATCTATGTGACATTACCGTGTCACAGTGTAATCATCTTTTGTTTTCTGCCATGGGAATTGGAACTCTTCACGATGGCGCTATGTCCCAGGTCAGATTTTCTGGCTCCTGATTTTTTTCAATTAAAAATGGGGTACAAAGCTAAGCAGACGGTTCTCAACAGAGGAATCTCTAATGGCCAAAAAGCACTTAAAGAGAGCTTCAGAGTTTTTGTCTTGGAAATGAGAATCAAAATGACCCTTTACACTCCATTTACACTCCTTAGAATGGCTAAGTCCAAAAACTCAATGATAGTACTTGTTGGTAAGGATGCAGAGTAGAGAAGACATTTCTCCATTGTTCTAGGAGTGGAAACTAGTACAGTAAATTAGGAAATCAATTTGGAGGTGTCTCAGAAAACTGAAGATAATTTTCCCTTAAGACCCAGCTATACCACTCCTGGGCATATAAACAAAACTTACTATAACCTACTATACAACAGGGACACTTGCTCAACTATGTTCATAGCAGCTTTGTTCATAATAGCCAGAAACTGCAAAGAACCCAGATACCCCTCAAACAAAGGATGAATAAAGAGTATGCGTTACATCTGTTCAATGGCGTCCACGCAGCTAGGATGAGGGGCTTCAAGCCATCACCCACAGTGACACACCTACTCCAGCAATGCCAAACCTGCTCCAACAGGGCCACACTTCTAATAGTGCTCCTTCCTGGGCCAAGCATGTACAAACCATCACACCCAGGACACAGTTCAATATAATAAGTCACACAGCAAACATCAGCCTAAACAAATACACCCTCAAACATTCACATTAAATCAGAAATAGGAAATATGAAAACTGTGTTTCATCTTTCCCTGCTCTATAAAATAATTGAAGTCTTAGCTAGAATAACAGCACAAGCGAATGACTTAGATGTACACACATGAAAGAATGAAGTCAAGGTCTCTTTATTTGGGCATGAGTGGTTTATACACTCAAAAGTCTCTAAAGCCTCCACCAAAATTCTCCTGCAGCTAGCAGATTACTAAGCAATGTATCAGAGGAAAAAGCAATACATAAAACAGAGCTGCCTTCCTACAGACAAATACCCAACACACTAAGAAAACAAGCACAGTAACAATACCATATACAGATTCTCACAAATATCGTAGATTAAATATAACCAAGGAGATGAATGACCTGTACAACAAAAACTCTCAGCTTAATCACAATAAATAGAAGAAGATAAAAAAAGTTGGAAAGGCCCCATGCTCTTGGACCAGCAGGATTAACATGGTGAAGCTGGCTGTGATGGTGTGTATATGCTTGGCCCAGGGAGTAGCACTAGTAGAAGATATAGCCTTGGTAGAGTAGGTGTGGCCTTGTTGGAGTAGCTGTGTCACTTGTGGGCAAAGGATTTAACACCCTCAGCCTAGCTACCTAGAAGCCAGTATTCTGTAGCAGCCTCCAGGTGAAGATGTAGAACTCCCAGATCCTCCTGAACCACAGCTGCCTAGAGGCTGCCACACTCCTTCCTGATGATAAAGGACTGAACCTCTGAATCTACAAGACAGCTCCAATTAAATGATGTCCTTGTAAGAGTTGCCTTGGTCATGGTGTCTGTTCACAGCACAAAAGTCCTAAGTACAATACTGGCCATTCCATCAAAATTTATCTAGAGACTCTATGCACCCCCCTAAGAATTCAAATACAATTCCTTAAAGAAATTTAGATTTCAATTTTTAATTTTATATGTCAATACAAAAGCCATATTATTCAAAGTAGTCATAAACAATGATGATGCTAGAGGTATTACCATCACAGATTTGCAGTTATGCCACAAAGCTTTGGGAATAAAAAATGTGTAATAGTATCATTAACAAGATTCATTGACTAGTGAAATATAATTAAGCATCTATACATAAATTTGTACTCATACACCCACCGGTCATTTAAGAAAAATGTCCACAGTAGATGGGGAATTGACAGCAACTTTAACAAATTATACTGATCAATACTGATAGTTACACGGAAAAGAAAGAAACTTTGTCCTTTACCCAGACCAAGTACAAAAGCCACTTCCACATGCATCAAGAAACAGAACATGAGACGTGATAGCACAAATGTGTCAGAAGAGAAAGTAGGAAATATGCTTGACCTCATTGTACAGAATAGTATTTCCTGAACAGTGCTCCAATAGTATAGAGAGGAAAAACAAAAATTCATAAAGCAGACCTCATGAAATTACAACATTCACATAAATCAAAGAACACCATCATTTGACTGAAAAGGATGCCTCTACCATGGTTAGAGGTACATCGTTCAATTGGAGCTGTCTTGCAGATTCAGAGGTTCAGTCCTTTATCATCAGGATGGAGAGTGGCAACCTCCAGGCAGCCGTGGTTCAGGAGGAGCTGAGAGTTCTACATCTTCAACTGGAGGCTACTACAGAGTAGTGGCGTCCAGTTAGCTAGGATGAGGGTCTTAAATCCCTTGCTCACAAGGGACACACCTACTCCAGCAAGGCCACACCTACTCTACCAGAGATATATCTTCTACTAGTGCCACTAACTGGCCCAAAAATCTCACTAACTCCTTAAAAAACAAGTATATTTACAATATGAGTACATGTAAAACATTATCTATTAAGCTTCACTTCTACTAAGTAGCATTCAAGATACGCAAGGTACTCCGCATGCTGCCAGACAGAAATGTAAACATGGTTATCCCAAAGCTACAAACATTGCAAAATAAAATAGTGACTTGCCTGTAAGATATTCTGGTTCAGTATTGAAACAAATGTTATGGAAATAATTATATTTCCTGATGATATTTAAGACACACTCCATACCTGAAACTCATACCTGAAACTGCTAAAGCAGCCACAATCGTAAGATTAGATATTTTCTGAGCCAAGACAAAAATCCAATACTATCACCATGCTAAAGTACTCTATCAATAAAATGATTCTCATACCTATATATATACATTTCAATCAACTCTCATTAGAAAAGCATCATCTTCTTGCAGAATGTGGAAACTAACACAGAGACCCGAAACTGGAAAGTGTACAAAGAAGGTGGGAACCCAATTTTAAATGGGATGACTTCTGTAAGTCTCTTCCTCAAGACTCCATTTTCTCTATAGAAAAGGAAACAGATTCTAAGAGCAGAGATGATAGATTAGTCTAAGGATACAGTGCCTTCCAGACATAATAGCATATCAAGAAACATTTTCCAACCAAATTTTTTTCTTTTCTTTTTTGCTAGGAAAGAGAAAAGAAAAGAAAAGAATAACATAGAACCTGTGAGGCAATACTAAGAAATCAATAGGATTCAAATAATGTATTACTCAGCGAATGATGGTAGAGATCAATACATTCATTTTAGTGCATTCAGAGGACGTGTGATAGATTCACCGAAGGACGGCACCCTGTGCGCCAACCTGTTTTTCCCTTTATATATGTGAGCAGAGACCAATATGCATGCACCAATTCAGGTATTTCATTTTAGTAATTTCTGCAGTTAAATGAATATAAATGTCCTCCACTTCAGAAGACAGATGTGATATTTGGCTTACACTGATATTAGATGTATGGTAAAAGCTATTCTGACTCGAATGTGTCAGGTCTACAACTGAAGGATTCACTGTGCACTCACTGTGTTTTGGTGAACAGGTTCTCTAGGTGTGAGGAGAACAATTCCTTCTCAGGCATTTACCAGATACTACAATGCAAAAGACTTGAACCTTGATCAAGGAGAATCCATGTAAGGCATGACTGTGTGACCACAGTATCCTGAGACTGATCCATTATCCTTTTTAGCGATTAGGCAGGTAGCAGGCTAATAGCATGACAATACATATATCCACAAAAACTGTAATCCCAATGAAATTCAAATGAGATTTGTTCAGAGGTAAGTGGCATAGCAATGGTGCCGCACCATGAACAGAAGATGACCATTGGAGAGATGACACTTTATGGAGTCTGGTTTGCATATGCTGTAAAGTTGTGAAGGAAAGCCAGCACAGCAATGTTAACAAGTGTCCCAGGAGCACCATGGACCCAGATGTGAAACAATGCAGCTGCAAGGCCAGGGTTTCCACAGAGGTCAATGTGTTGCATTGTTGAGACAGTAGCCCTGTCTCCCTTTGTACAAAAGTCAGATGCTTCTTAAGCTCATGTCACTGCTTTCTCAAGACTTGGCTCTTTCCTGAGGAAAGTTGTCAGTGTCCTCAGCCTGTGCTGAGCCAACCTTATCAATCAGGACACTGTTCAGGATTCATTTTCATCTCTCAGCTGCTGCCCGGTCCACTCCTTTGTAGCTTCCCAGCATAGATGTGCCTTCTTGCCTTTGGCTGTTGGCAGGTACTGCGTCCATCTTTCTGGTTTGCTTTGTCTTCAGAGCACTATACTAGAAAATGTATAAATAGACATAAAATTTATAATATTACATTTTTACTTATTCTGTATAGCCCTCTCACTGCACCTTCCCAGTCACACCCTCCCACAATTTTTCCCATCACCTTCTCTTTGATTGGGTGAGGACCCCCTTGGTATCTCCCCACCCTGGCATATCAAGTCTCTGTGAGGCTAGGTGCATCCTCTTCCACTGAGGCCAGACAAGGGAGCCCAGCTAGAAGAACATAGCACACAGACAAGCAGCAGCTTTTGGACAGCCCCTGCTCCAGTTGTTCAGGACCCACATGAAGATCAAGCTGCACATCTGTCATACATGGACTGGGAGGCTGACCTCCAGCCCTGTATGTTCTTTGGTTGGCGGTTGAGATTCTGAGAAGCAGAAGTGTCCACGGTAGTTAACTCGGCTGGTCTTACCATGGAGTTCTAGTCCCCTTAAGGGCTGCAATCTTTCCTCTGATTCTTCCCTAGCTCCACCTACTGTTTAGCTTTGAGTGACTGCATCTGTCTGAGTCATCTGGTGGGTGAAACCTCTCAGACAACAGCTCTGCTAGACACCTGTGTGCAAGTATAACAGAGTTATCATGAAGTGTCAGGGATCAGTGCTTGCCTATGGGATGGGCCTCAAGATTGACTAGTTATTGATTGGTCATTCCCTCAGTCTTTACTCTACCCTCAATCCCTGATTTTTTAAATTCAGGTTGTTTATAGGGCAGATTTCTCGGATGAAGGTTTGTAAACTGAACCATCCCCGCATCCCTGGGATGAGGCCTACTTGATCATGATGGATGGTGGTATTGATGTGTTCCTGCATTCAGTCTGCAAGTACTTTATCAAGTTGCTTTGTGGAGACTTTGATACCTCAGTTAGTAGAGCAGTGGTTTGAAGTTGACAAATGTATTTTATACATTGTTTTATAACTTTATCATTTATATATAACATATATATTACATATGTATATATGCTGTGCATGTAGGTCATGGTGGAGCACTTATCATCTACAAGTGCTAGAGCACAAGTGCGACTATAAGAGAACTGAGAACTAGGAAACTTCTGTATTCCTGTTGGAACTGTAGATACGAAATGGTAGAGCCTCAAGCACCTGAATGTGCATAGAAGTTATAAAAGACAAAAGGGAGAAACCCCAAATAAGACTGTGTGATGAATGTGTAAACAATGTGGGGTGAATTAATACAATGGACTACTATCTAGATATGAAAAGAGGTATTGATACTATCCTACAACACGAATAAACTTGACAAACATTAAACTCTGTGAAAGAATCCAAACACCAAAAAGGTGATATTTCTATATTAGATGATTTCATTTCTATTAAATACCCAGGATGAGCAGGGTGGTGATGGCTCATACATTTAATCTCAGCACTCCGGAGGCAGAGGCATGTAGGTCTCTATGAGTTTGAGAAGAGTCTGGTTTCCCGAGCTAGGTTCAGGACATCCAAGGCTCCACATCCAGACACACACATACACACACACACACTTTCTTGAAAATTAATCAAACAAACAGAAAACTACCTAAACCAAAAACCAACAATCAATCAAACAGCATGAACAACAACAAAAGCCAACAGAATAAGAAATCTGAAGCAGAAGTTAGATTGGGTTACAGCCTATTTACTCAGTAAACAAAGGACCCAATAAACCCCTACACATCACAGGCTACTCTGAAGGCTATTGGTACTCTACACAACCTGACTTTAAGGTCCTATCTTTGAAGATCATACTTCTGTCATCAAAGAGAGTTAGGTTGAGCTGACTAACAACTTGATTCAGGGTAGGGTCTGGAGGAATAAAGATTAACTTTTCATGACCATAGAGTATCTCCTCAAAGACAATAATGTTTTCTAAAACAAATAAGATTATGAGTGCGTAATTTTAATAACATACTAAGAAAGTACTACTAGATTGTATAGTAGATTGTGTACTTTTAAAGAATGAGCTTAGTACATAAATGTACTACCAACTTGTAATCCTAATATTATTGAAAGATTATATTTTTCAAAAATCTATCAATGTAATCAACTACATAAATAAACTCAAAGAAAAAAACCACATGATCATCTCATTAGATGCTGAGAAAGCATTTGACAAAATTCAACATCCCTTCATGTTAAAAGTCCTGGAAAGAGCAGGAATTCAAGGTCCATACCTAAACATAGTAAAAGCAATATACAGCAAGCCAGTAGCCAACTTCAAACTAAATGGAGAGAAACTTGAAGCAACGCCACTAAGATCAGGGACTAGACAAGGCTGTCCACTCTCACCCTATCTATTCAATATAGTACTGGAAGTCCTAGATAGAGCGATTACACAACAAAAGGAAGTCAAAGGGATACAAATAGGAAAGGAAGAAGTCAAAATTTCTCTATTTGCAGATGATATGATAGTATACTTAAGTGACCCTAAAATTTCCATCATAGAACTCCTAAACCTGATAAACAACTTCAGTAAAGTGGCTGGATATAAAATCAACTCAAACAAATCAGTAGCCTTCCTATACTCAAAAGATAAACAGACTGAGAAAGAAATTAGGGAAATGACACCCTTCACAATAGTCACAAACAATATGAAATATCTCGGAGTGAATCTAACCAAGCAAGTGAAAGATCTGTATGACAAGAAATTCAAGTCTCTGAAGAAAGAAATAGAAGAAGACCTCAGAAGATGGAAAGATCTCCCATGCTCCTGGATTGGCAGGATTAATTTAGTAAAAATGGCCATCTTGCCAAAAGCAATCTATAGATTCAATGCAATCCCCATCAAAATTCCAAATCAATTCTTCATACAGATAGAAAGAGCAATTTGCAAATTTATTTGGAACAACAAAAAACCCAGGATAGCGAGAACTATTCTCAACAACAAAAAAACTTCCAGAGGAATCACCATCCCAGACCTCAAACTGTACTACAGGGCAATAGTAATAAAAACTGCATGGTATTGGTACATATACAGGCAGGAAGATCAATGGAATAGAATTGAAGACCCGGAAATGAGCCCACATACCTATGGTCACTTGATCTTTGACAAAGGAGCTAAAACCATTAAGTGGAAAAAGGACAACATTTTCAGCAAATGGTGCTCATTCAACTGGAGGTCAACATGTAGAAAAATGGAAATCGATCCTTTCACATCTTCTTGTACAAAGCTCAAATCCAAGTGGATAAAAGACCTTCACTTAAAACCAGATACACTGAAACTAATAGAAGAAAAAATAGGGAAGACCCTCGAATACCTAGGCACAAGGGGAAAGTTTCTGAACAGAACACCAATGGCTTATGCTCTAAGATCAAGAATTGACAAATGGGACCTCATAAAATTGCAAAGCGTCTGTAAGGCAAAGGACATTGTCAATAAGACAAATCGCCAAACAACAGATTGGGAAATGATCGTAACCAATCCCACATCCGATAGAGGGCTAATATCCAAGATATACAAAGAACTCAAGAAATTATACTTCAGAAAACCATACAACTCTATTAAAAAATGGGGAACAGAGCTAAACAAAGAATTCTCAACAGAGGAAACTCGAATGGCTGAGAAGCACCTTAAGAAATGCTCAACATCCTTAGTCATCAGAGAAATGCAAATCAAAACAACCCTGAGATACCATCTCACACCAGTCAGAATGGCTAAGATCAAAAACTCAGGTGATAGTAGATGCTGGCGAGGATGTGGAGAAAGAGGAACACTCCTTCACTGTTGGTGGGATTGGAAGCTGGTACAACCACTCTGGAAATCAGTCTGGTGGTTACTCAGAAAACTGGACATAACATTACCTTAGCATCCAGCTATACCACTCCTGGGCGTATATCCAGAAGATGCTCAAACATATAATAAGGACATATGCTCCACTATGTTCATAGCAGCCTTGTTTATAATAGCTAGAAGCTGGAAAGAACCAAGATGTCCCTCAACAGAGGAATGGATACAAAAAATGTGGTACATCTACACAATGGAGTATTACTCAGCTATTAAAAATAATGAATTCGAGAAATTTATAGTTAAATGGATGGATCTAGAAATTATCCTCCTGAGTGAGTTAACCCAATTACAAAAGAACACGAATGGTATTTACTCACTGTTAAGTGGATGTTAGCCCAAAGCCTTAGAATAGCGAAGACTCAACCCACAGACTACATGAAGCTCATGAAGAAGAAAGACCAAGATGGGACGCCTCAGTTCTACTTAGAACCAGTAACAAAAATACTCAAGGGAGCAATTATGGAAACAAAACATGGGACAGAAACTGAAGGAGGAGCCATCAGGAGACCATTCCACCTGGGCATCTATCCCATGTACTGTCACCTAAGCTAGACATTGATGTGGATTGCTGGAAATGTGTGCTGTCAAGAACATGATACAGCTGTCTCCTTAGAGATCTGCCAGAGACTGACACATTCAGAGGACGATGCTCACAGCTAATCACTGATATGATCAAGGGTTTCCCAATGGAGAACTTAGAAGACTGAAGGAGCAGAAAGGGTTTGTGACCCCTTTCTGAATTTTCAAGAATTGACAAATGGGACCTTGTAAAACTGTAAAGTGTCTGTAAGGCAAAAAATAAGGAAAGGAAGGAAAGGAACAATACCAAACAACCAGAGCCCCCCAGAGTCTAAACCACCAGCCTGGGAGCACATAGGGAGGGACCTACGACTGACTCTAGCTGTATATATAGGGGAGGACAGACTTGTTGGGCATAGGTGGGAGAGAAGATTCTTGGTCCCATGAAAAGTGAACATAGAATGGGGGGGGATTGTGAGGGTGAGGAATGGGTAGTGAAGGTGGGGGGTAGGTGAGGGCACAGCCTCATAGAAGTGATATAAGGAGGAGGGATGGGATAAGGGGTTCCTGGGTGGTGGGGTAAATGGGATAAGAGGATAAAACTTGAAATGTAAATATTATAACCAACTACATAAAAGGGGGAAAAAGTTGTTAGAACCAACATCTTTTTAAAAAAAAAATGTCAGCCCTCTAGGAAAAAAAAAATTTTTTTCTAGATACTAAAACTTGTCCAGAGAATTGTATATTGCAGAATACACAGCCTTGGTGTATCTACTCATCAAGCAAAACGAGCAGACCTATTCAAACCTCCGGTGTCTGGGAATTCCATCTGGATGCAGTGAAGACACAGCGTCAGAAGCTTATCAATGTACTCTTCCTCCCACCCCTCTTCTAATATCTCAAAGTCCGTAATCAGCTTGAAGAAGTTAAAGAAGAGTCAGCACCCCTATTCCCTGGGCTTGGGGACTAAGGTGGTTAATATGGGGCTGTCTCTCTGGGGAAAAGTAGTGATTTTGTTGGAACAGGGAGGATTAGCTAGGATTTATGACATAGCCATACCTATTGGTAGAAATTTGTATAATTTAGTATGAAGATGAAGTTATAATTTTTTAAATGGTACAAAATTCACTTGGATTTCAAATTTAAGATTTTCATTGATATGAGCTTCTTATTGATATGAAAGTGAAATGAATATTGATACTCTCATGGGCATTGAGTTTGTATAACACATTTAGAAATACAAGGCTTAGACCCAGTCCTTTAACTTTTTTAACTGATTTGGGATGATCAGCCTGTGAGTTAAGGGACTATAGCAAATTCATGACTTTGAGCTTATTGTTAGGTTGTTTTCTATATTTTATTTAGAAATAGCTGAGAGGAGTTAACAGACAACAGTCCAGGTTACCTTACATGGATAGTTGGATTTCAAAACGTCAGAAATCCATAGAATTGATGTCACAAATATTTCTATATTAAAGTTCATTTTGATTAGAGACCTCTTTGCTCCTGACAGCTTCCTGTCTTGGATTCTAAGAAGAAATTGAGCATCCCTGGAGTTACTCCATTTGCGGTGAGACAGCCACTAGGCAAGAATTCCCTCTTTCCATCTACAGACAAATTACTGTCCAGAAAAGGACACACTTGCAGAATAGTCGACTGGTTATATCTGCCTAGACAGAGTAACCAGCCCTTAATAATTCTGCATCACTAAGGTCTGTCAGATGAGTTTGGGCCAGAAGGCTGAAGATTTGATGCTCCAACGTTTGGTAGTATAGGGGCTGTCCAGGAGTTCAGCAGTCTCTATAAATTGGCTAAGTTTTAGAAGCTATGCTTAGTGCTTCCCATAACTTCAGTTAATCTGGTCATTCTGGATTTCTGATGGCATAGAAGACCTATAGACTCATAGCCAATCCTGGCTATTTACCTTGAGAGAAAAGATCTGAGTGGATGGTTTTCAGCTGACATTCATTCTAAAGCCAAGAAAAAGCCAGGTTCAAAACAAAGTGTTTTAGTCGAGAGAGGACAGAGGTTCTGGTTAGTCAACTGGGTATTATGGTACAAGATGGACTGGGTATTAAGACTATCTTGTACCTCACTGTACAAATAGGAATAAATATGCTGTAAGTGTATTTTGAGAGAAAAGTTTTATTTTAACAGGAAGGGTAATATGTAGGAGGAGCTAAGGGGGAAGGAGCACCAAGAGGAAAAGATGGAGTAAGGAGAGGAGAAGATGAAGTAGAGGAGAAGCTAGGTAATGAGAGAGAAAAAGAGAGAGAAAAAGAGACGGGACATGGAGGCAGAAGTTCACGTGTCTCCACCAGTCAAACCAGTTTACATAGCTAGGTTGGGTATTGGGTTACACTTCTGATTGAGCATTACCATACTTATAAAGCCTTTGATTAACATTTAAAACATATTGTATAAAAGCAAAATGGAAAAGGGGGCACGGGATAGGGGTTTTCTAGGGAGGAAAAGTGGGGAAAGGATATGGCATCTGAAATGTAAATAAAATATCCAAAAAAAATTAAACTTAAAAAAAAAAGAATTCAACATTTTATCTTTATCCATAGTTATTTAAAAGTATATCAAAATAATTTATCATTTCAACTATAAAAAATGAAAGATTATATTTATTTCATGTGTATGTATGTTTTTTCTACATATAAGTGTGTACTCTGTGTATGTCTGGGCTTGTGATGCTACAAGAGGGTTCTGGATCGCCTATAATTAGTTTTGAAGATGGTTGTGATCTGCCTTGTAGGTTTTATTATAAGTTGCAGGGATTGTAGCTGAGAGGTATTGAGGATTACATTTGTCCTCCAGTACCGTACAAGTTACCTTCCAGTTTTATGAACTCTAGTTAGAAGGGTGAACAGTCAAGATAGACCCCAACTCAACCTATTCCACTGCGATGACAGAAATGTTACCTTCAGAAATCAGTGTTTACCATCAGATTATGTAGACCAACCAGTAGTCTTGTCACTAGCTTGTGATAGTTGAAGCTTCCTATAGGACCCT
>JADRCG010007252.1:0-29412 GCA_019844195.1 Rhabdomys dilectus
TATATATATATATATATATATATATATATATATATATATATATCCAATAAGAAAAGGGTCTAAACTGCTTTAAGGTGCAAAACCACATTTAATATGAACAGAAAAAAATACCTGAGAGAGAGAGGTTATCAGTAAAGAAAAGGAAGATCAGAAAGGAGGAAGGTTAAAGATCAATCTCTACAGCATCTTTTATTTCACTGATGTGAAATCATGAGGGAAGGACCCAGAGTCATTTCTGGATACAGTCAAATTTTTTTGTTGTCTCTTGTATCTTGGGAAGAGGAATTACACACTGATTACATTTACTGAATACATATAACCAAGAGTTATGGGCCTGACTAAGGTCAAGGATATAGAGTTTAGAGAGATAAGAACAGACATGTACAAAAATTATGAGAGAAATTTCATAGCACTAAAATATTGTGTATGACCACTTAAGGCAAAATAGTTTACATTTCTAAATATTCCAGTTAAACCATGTTAATCTAATTATTAAATAATCCATACATTAAAAATAAAAATACAGAACAGAAATACCTTCCATAAAAATACCTATTCTTCATTAGAATTATTCAATGTGGCACTTAATTTTATTTCTTGTCTTGTAGTTGTTTATATCCATGCCTAGACAAAATGATCATGAACAACCCACTTAGCTAATAGAGTGTTGTTAACCATTTAGTATAAATTTGACCCATATGGAAAATTTAAGAGAAAAAAGAAGTTAAATATAACAATGGAGATGTGCAATAAAAACTTCATTCAAGTCTGAATAAATGCCATATTCTTGAATTCATTTTTTGTTTAGTTTCATAGTAGCATGTATGAAAGTATGGCATACTTACAGGGTATCTTCCTGACAGCTAGCTAAAACAAAATAAGAAAACAAAAGACAAAAACCATAGTCATGTTTTTAAAGCACAATTAAAAACAGTAGTTTAAAACATATTTTTCAAAGATTTGGAGTTGGTTTGAAAAAGATTTGTCGCTCCAACGTTTTGAAGTATAGGAACTGTCCAGGTGTTCAGCAATCTCTATAAATTGGCTAAGTTTTAGAAGCTATGCTTTGTGCTTCCCATAATTTCAGTTAACTCAGTCATTCTGAATTTCTTACGGGGTTGAAAACTTATAGTCTCATAGCCAATCTTTGCTATTTACTTTGAGAGAAAAGATCTGAGTGGATGGTTTTCAGCTGACATTCATTCTAAAGCCAAGAAAACATCCAGGTTCAGAACTAAGTGTTTTAGTTAGGAGAGATGACAGAAGTTCTGGTTAGTCAACAAAATGATGGACTGGTTATTAGGACTAACTTGTACCTCACTGGTACAAATCGGCATAATTATGCTCTAATTGTATTTTAAGAGAAAAGTTTTATTTTAACAGGAAGGGTGATATGTAGGAGGCGCTAAGGTTGGAGGAGTATGGAGAAGAAGAGGAATAAGGAGAGGAGGAGAAGAAGGACATGAGAAGCTAGGTGATGAGAGAGAGAAAGAGAGAAAAAGAAGGTAAGGGACATGGAGGCAGATGTTCACATGTCTCCACCAGTCAAAGATAGTTGATATATCTAGGCTGAGTATTGGGTTACACTTCTGACTGAGCATTACCAAACTTATAAAGCCTTTGATTAACATTTTAAAAAATTGTATAAAAGCAAAAAGGAAAAGAGGGCATGGGATAGGGGTTTCTAGGGAGGGGAAAGGGGATGACATCTGAAATGTAAATAAAATATCCAATTAAAATAAAGGAAAAAAAAGATTTGTCACAATTTTGACTTATCTATCAGACAATGAAAAGTAAATTCCAAGTATTTCCTTTACATAGTAATTTACATAAGTGTGAAACACATATCTGAATATATTTGATATGACATGTTTTAATAATTAAAAGAATCATAACCCAAATACGTGAAGCTAAGACTTTATGATATTTTCATACTTTAGGATGTTTCATCAGATAATAATATGCTATAATATTGTGCTGTTTTAATCCACTGGAAAAGATCAAATACTGAGACTCAATTCAAATTTTATTAAATGAATTTATTGTTACTACTAGCAGAAGGAAGGCAGCCTTACAGGCAAACAACATGCAATATAGAAGGAGTTCTAAAGGCAGTGTTTATGGAAATGGATATCAAAAGTGGACACTGCAATTATCAGTGGAACCCTTGGCTGGGAAAGAAAATTGTTTTATTCCATTAGTTGTTTCTCTTTTCTGTTGATTGTTAATAAAAGACTTCTTTCCTGTCTCAGAGTAATAAGGCAGTTTATGAAAGCAGAAGAAAAAGAGTTAAACACTTCTCAGCAAGACCACCATTATTCTATTCTGATCTTACCTGAAGTCCATCAGGATCTCACATGCATTCCAGAGCAAAGGCCAATGGCACTTCAGGGATGCCTGATACCACCTAATTTTGGGGCGGCCATCACAGGACATTAGGTATAAATTATTACATAGGATTGAACACTCTGGGAGAAATGTCACTAATAATGCCATGAGGTTATAGCTGCCTGCCCTATCCCCACAATGCCAATTTTGACAATGTAGTGTCATTATAAAATTGTAGGATAAAACCACAATGAGATGCAGCTACATATAGGTTAAAATTGTTATATGACTAAATGAGGCCAAGACTTGAGACATAAAGAATAGAGAAATTCATTACATAGGACAGCATACATGCACATTTGAGGAATTCAGAAATTATGTTCATTTTTCTTAATGTTAAACATTGTTTTACTATATTCTATGACCTTTGTGCTTTCAAGAACATATCTCCATTAGTTAATATGTGCCAAGAAAAGTCTGCACATTAATATTCAAAATAACTTTATCCATAATCATGAAAATTGAAACAAGGCTGTCTTTCAGTGTATGAGCAGGGGAACAACTATGGCTCATAACACAGTGAAATGCCTTTTGATATGCTCTCAAGTCACTACCACACATAGGGGGAATTAACTTCCATCTTGTTTAGGGAAATAGATTGTAAGGGACATACTGTGTATGATTCCAACGTATGATATTACTATAAAGATAAGGCCACCCAAGTAGAAAACTAATCAGTCACTGCCAGAAATAAAGTTAGAAAGAATAAGAATAAAGTACATAGAAAATATGAGAAATTTTAGGGCTTGGACAAGCATTCTAAATGACCCTACTATGGTAGAATCAAGTATATGTTCATATCAATAGTATTCTAAAACACAAGCAATGAGTTTGAAGGACAAAGAGCTTTAGTATTGGCTACGAAATTTAATATCATCCAGGGTTGCCATTTCACTCGATGGATCAAATACACCACACTATTACAGTTTTTGATGGTAATTGAAGTTGCTTTGGAGAATTGAAAGATTACAAAACTGTATTTTTTCAATCATTTCCTTGGCACACCTGAAAGTGCTTTGAAGTCCTGTCATTATGTTGTTCTACTTTCTGCTGGTTTCCAGAGGTTCAGATGAGAATCCATTTATCAGTTGATCTTAGTGCAGTGAGGTCCAGGCTGCACTCCTTTGTTCAGAATGTACTTTATATTTCAGCACTTCGAGTGTGTCTTTTATACATGTGTTCATTTACAACTGTCCTGATTTACACCTACTTTGTTTTCAAATTATTGCTTAATTTCTTATTGTATTTTTCTTCCATTTTTCATTATAGAACTTTTATTTTTTAAATCTTTTGTAAATGATCTATTTAACTTTTGAAAATTTCAAATATCTAACTTCAGTTTGTTCTTTGTCCTTGTCAGGGAGTTTGTTGCCACTGATCGACTTTTGAGGATGCGTCGATTTTTCTTCAATGTATACTTGATTCTATCCATTAAGCAACTTTTACATATCTATCTTGTCTATTGATTTTATCTTTGACAACTCAAATCTCTGCTTAGAATTTTAGTTTCTGTAAAACATATTTTTTATATCTTCAACGTAGAATTTCCATTTGATTCTACTTGGTTATATTTTCTTATTAATAGTAATTTTATTTCTAATAATTAGTAAACAAGGTCCAGTATCATTGGTAGATCTAGCAATAGTAAACATTATGTCTTTTTTTTTTTTGACATTTTGTAATAGCTGTTTTGAAGACTTTTGTTAAACAATCTGAAATAATGTATTTGGTTATATTTTCTCCAACGTAACTGGTACAATGCTATGCTATATTAGTATTTCATCTTATTTTATAAAATATTATCTATTTTCCAGAAACTATGTATTTCTGGATTTAACTCTTATCTTGCTGAATGACATTGTTGCTATGATTTTATTTCTTTCTCTATTAAGTAATCTCGGTATTGGCACACTCACAAATTGTCATTCTTCAGTGGTGGATGGCGAAAATAGCTCCAGACTTTGTTTAATGGGTTGGTTGTTTTAACCTGAAGACTGATTGAGTGAAAGATTTCACTATTCTTATAAAGCTTAGACATCAGTTTATAATTTTACAGACTAGGTGTCTAGCAATATCTATTCAGTATTGTGTATAATAGCTGTTGATCTAGCAATAAAAGGTAGGAAACATGCTTTGAATGTTTTCAGCTCTGTTTTGTCAGATTTTCTGTAGGACCCTTAAAAGTCTCCTGCTTCTATGTAAAACAGAGCAACAATCAAGAGTGACAGGTTGGTGCTGGCCCTCTTTTCATTCCTGTTCAGTGATTTATCTTTTGGGAAAATTGTCTCAAATTTAGCTGTTATATCTGCCCTGGGCAGTCTTTGTCCATACATCTGAGGAAAGTTTCAGCCATCATCAGTGCTGGTGATGTAAACATGATCTCATCATACATATTTCAAACTTTTGTATAAAGCTGATATTTTATTGTTTATTTAAAATATCTGCATAAGTTTAACTTATATTACAATTCTTTTTATAAAATATATACAATAAAAAGAAATAATATTTAAGGTGTTTTAATTAAATGGTTACTTTGATGCAATAAAAATAGGGAAGAAAGAAAAACTTACAGTAAAAAAACAAAAGAGTTACTCATAAGTAAAACTCTCAAGGAAGGCAAGAAGATAATAAACAAAAATGTTTTGTAAAGATGGATCAATTTCATTTTATATGTTCATTGGTGCTTTATATTGCTTTAGGTTTTAGATGTGGTAGAGGAATTTACAAAAATGAAATTTACAAAAAAACATTGTCAGGTCAGTCTTATTGTTCCAGAGCATCAGAATCTCTATGACACAGGGCTACAACAGGATAACTGGGAGGAATCCTTTTGGAAATCAAATATTTATAGTGTCATAGAAGCCAAGGACCTCAAACCAGGCCAATGACTCATTGCAATGGACATTTGCAAGTGAAAATGTGTATGAATAAAGGAAGATACTTTGGGACGCACTGTGACATACTGAAACTTCTATGATGAGATGTATTTCTATGCTTTGGTGTGTGTGGGTGTGTGATTGCATGTGTGTTATTTTTGGGGAGGGGTAAGAATGCCAGTGTGAAGGGCAAATATGAAGACAAGGTGAGATAAGTGGGGCCAGTGTGTATGATGTGAAACTGACAAAGAATCAATAAAAAAGTAAAAAAAAATGAAAAACATTAAAGAGGTAACAATAACATTTGATTAGTATTCAAAGGTCTGATTAACTTTATATAAATTTCCAAGTTTTAATCTTCCCTATTGACTTAGAAGTAGGTACATACTTCAAGAGGTAGTAGTTTTAGATGGTTTGCTACATAAACTAGCTGAAGAAATACGGAGAAATCACTAAAAGTGACAATGTAAAAGAACATTATTGAAGATGTTACTAAAGTATAAGTGGAATAATTACATTAAGTAAATTACAGTTACTTGTGTTTGGTCATCATAAATGATTAGATTACTGTCCTTTACTTTTTCCAGTTTTTCATAATTGATTTCATACTTTCACAAAAGAAAATTCTATTCATTACTTTAGAAAAACAAACATGAGTCTCTTTTAGGCATAGAAATTAAGGCTTTCATGCTTATGTATATATTAATGCTTGTATGCCACAGTTATATAGAATAAATATGTCTTGTTATGATATTTTATAGTTGTTAACTGAGGAGCAGAGTTAAAATAATGTGGGTACAATTAGCAAAGGGTACTATTCAAGTTGTGAGAATGATACAGATTCTACAGTTCATACACTAATCCCTCTCTGTGGCAGGAATAACACATTCAATCTATTTCAATCTTCCCTCTTTTGTTGCTTAGGCAAGCCTTGATTCAGTTCCGTTACAACTTTTAACATGTTTTGGTCTTATTCCTATAAGATGTAAGAAAGTTTCAGTGACTCTAGGTTCAGGAAAACTGTGAGTGTATGATATTCTACAATCACAAAAATATGTACATGAAGACTAATCTCATCTGATATATCCTGTGTTCCTGGTGAATTCATACTCCCATGGACTACAGTAACTTTGCAAAGAAGAATGTGTGCTCATGCTCACACATAGAAACTATTTGTATCAGATATCAAGTTAATTGAAAATCACTTAAATAATGACAATACCTTCATGCAAGTACACTCTTCTTACTGATTTTCACAGACAGGTGAAAGGAATATCTATCTACATTAAGACATGTAGTGGTTAATATTTAAAAAAATTTCAGTGATAAATTTAGGGCTTCTCATTTAAAAGATGAAACCCTGTGAACTGTGAAAGTATACTTCTTCATTTACATATTCACTGCAAAGTGAAATAATTGAAAAATGCACATACTAACCAGCAGTTTTGTATTTTAAGTCCAATACTTTCACTGGAAGTAAAACTTTCTTGAAAGTGAAAACTTGTCTGTCAGTTTCTTCCACTTCCTAGAAGATAAATGAAAATTTTAATTAAATATCTAATTCCAAAATGACATGACAGCTTATTTTAGACCAACTAGCAATTTTCTTGAAAGTTCAAGATTAGTATTTTTTATTAATTTATCAGCCTCAATTTCTGAAATGGAAAATTATAGTAAAATTAATTTATCAAAGTTGACCTAGAATTTTTTAAATGTTTTAGAGAATATATAGTATATATCCAGGAAGGAATTAGACCTATCCACTGTAACATCTGAAATGTAAAAATCTACTTCCATGTCTTATTAAAAGAAATTATTCTTCTCAGCCTTTGTTAATGATAAAATAGCTTGTATCAACACAGCAACTTTGAAAATTTGTATTCTCACCTAATATAATCATGGAAATATCTGTGGTCTGAGAGAAAGTGAGGATTACTATAGACCATAGTAAAGTTTTGCATATGCAAATTCTTGGTTACAAATCCTAACCTTTAAATTTATCTCAAGCAATTTTTCCATAGGAGCAGAATTAGAAAGTTAAAATTGATATAAATATCAATACACAATATCAAGACATAGAAGAAATTAGTAATTCTAAAATATGAGGATTCCTGTTCAGAGGAAAGGGAAACTGAATGAAGTTAAGGGCTCCATTGTAATAGCCAAGGATTTTTATAGTTAAACAAAATTTGTAATCAGAATCTGTAAGCAGTCCATTTCAAAAAAGATTAATATTTTCAACAATTTTTCTGCTTATTTTCTGCTAATCTATTTGAAGTAATTGCATCATTAATATCTATAGAGCAGTTAAAACTGACTAACAGGAACTTAAAGTTTTCAATGCTTTATACCCATCTCTCTGTAACTGCATGCACTGACTGCCTCAAAACTTGACGTGGGGCACTTTATTGCTGCATGTATAAAGAAGGAGAGGCAAAATAAAAAATAGAGGATGAGACAAGAAAGTAGCACTGGTCGAAAAAGACAAACAAGAAATTGCAGAATTTGATAAACAAAATCCAGATGCAACCCAGTGTATGGGGTGAGAAAACGATGTTTTTGGCAATTTATCTAAGCTCTCCATAAGAGACTGTGTCTGTTGCACACAGTCTGCTCCACATAGATGTATGACTGTTGCAGCATAACTTAAATCATAGAAATGAATGAATGAAAGAATGAAGAGAACATTAGGTTATTGACTTTGTCTTATTTTCCAGGTTACAAATTATAAAACACAGTCAGAGTAGTACTGACACTTGTTGTAGGTAGAGATAAAAATGACAAACTTTATTTAGTAATTTACATTAACCTTACAGATCATTTCTGAGAACTGTTTTAAAAATATTTTAGAATTATGAATAGTATCATTGCAGTCACTGATTCTGTTGTGTATAATTTTCAATTTCACTCTTAAATTTTAAAGGTTTTTATAAATATGGTACTTGCCTTAATAAACTAAAATTTACCACTAGCATATTGCTTAAGTTTTTTGATATTTCTAATATTTATTTCATATTTATAGCTTTTCCTCAACATCTTTTTCTATCATAAAATCTGGAGCCACCGTACACATGGAGAAAGGGCTGCTTAGCTTCCCATATTCTGTGGCAGGCGTTCAGTATGAAACAATTAGGTATTGTCAAATATTTTTTTTGTTATCTAGGCTTTAGAGTGCTGCAATATCTTCTCAAGGTTTCAATAGGTCTCCAGATTTTGTGAATGGAATTAGGACAGGTGAAGATAGAAAATAACAAACTATTTTATGACTCCACAGTAAACTTATCTAAGGTGGTATCTACTGGGCTTCATCATTATAAAGATTACTTGATTTATTATTTCTGTATGCCACATTTAAATGATTATTATCACTGAAAACAATTACTTATAGACTCATATAAGGAAAATAATTTAATTATTTTTAGATCTACAAAATAGCTACAAAAAAGTTGGTATTTTAATCAAGTTTCTTGAAAGGTTAAAAAACACACATTTTCTTCTTAATACTTTAAGCTTTCTGTTTATTCATTTTTTATTAACTACTAGAATATACCTGTTGTTTTTACAAATAATTTAATTTTAATCATTATTTTTGCATGTACATTTGTGACTAATAAATTAATGTAAATATATTTCAGAAAAATATTTTACCTTGGAATTTCAGTGGTTTGAATAATAAACCACATCCTCTATTCGATTCCATATGTAGGGATGCCAGGAAAAGTTTTATATTTCAGCAATGGAATTATACCATATACAGTGCCCCAGTTTTTGTACGTTTGTGATATTTTTATTATCCTATCGCTGCCAGTATCTTCACCCACATTGTGTCATAAATAAATCATGGTATTTTTCTAGGAATCAAGTCTATATCACCTCCTACAAAATGTTTGACTGTGAATCTATTTAAATGTTCTGTTTCATTGTGTACTTCCAGATTAACGATGCATTTCAGAGACACTCTGTGTGTTTATTGCATGTTCAGTAATGCCTATTCAAAATGTCCAAGAAATTTAATATATATTCTGCCAATGGGAAGAGGAATATACGTACTTTTAGAAAAGCAAACAAACAAACATGGTTTGCTTTCTGTAAACTCACATGTAGGTGTTTAGGAATTGAGGAAAATGAATTTATGGGATGCAGAAAATAGAGATTCTCTTGACTTCTTCAAGGAATAGGTAGATGATTGACAGAACAAAATAATTTACTTAATTTTCTTTTTTTTATATTATACTGTGATCAAATCAGAACCAATGTCTAGTACTGATGAAATTATACTGATGTAGTACTGCAGTTAGCACCAGACACATTTGAGTATAGTGAAGTTTTATATAATAGAGAATATGGAAACAAAGAGTAGAAGCCAAGCATAATACTGATCTTGAGGTTTCTCTGGGATGTTGAAATATCTTTAAGTTTGGACATACAAACGTTTAAGCTAAGGTTTTGTGATACTTGTTTAATGATTAATTAATACACTTTGATGTAAAGAAAGCTACATTTCTGACTTGAGCTGATCTTCCACAGATTCTTAGAACACTAGGCACAACATAAAACACATAGTATTTTCCTATGGTGAGAAGGAGAAAAACCCTTATATGTTTGTACATTCTTGTATATGAAATCTTTGGGTACATTATATGACAATGGGGGGTGAATGAAGTAGAGTTAACAGAGTTTTCTAGTCAGTTACATCACAGTGGATTATTTGGTGATACATTTAAAGTGATACAAATTAAGAATAAAAATACAGAAAATGGTGACAGGAGTATCCATGTACACTGATATTGGAAGAGCCTTTCCACCAGTTCCTAGTGTTAAAGATAGAAGACAATTGCTAAATTTGTGTCAAAAGTCTTCTGGAGCAAGATAAAGGAGTGAAATCAGTCATCCAGATATTGTAAAAGATGCTTGACAACATCATAGACTTGGAATTTAGCTGAGAGACATTTTGTACATTTATTTTTTAAATCATGAAATAATAATGTTGCAAGACTGTAAAAGACTCAAATTGTTCTATTTTCCCTGGAAATTTTCATAAAAGCTACTTTTTTTGTTTGCTTATTTTGCCAACTTACACAAAATTAAAATAATTGATATGACATTTATTGAAGAATAAATATTTTTCTTTCTACTTATTTTAAAATACTAGACAAAGACTTTTGTAGTTTATATGCAGACATATTTATGTAAATATCCATAAGCTCTGATAAATAGCAACCAATTTTAGCATTGAATAATTAGAAATATTTTATAAATGTTATAAATTACAGTCATCAATAGATGTTACAAATTTGTTAAAGGAAAATTTGCCAGTTAGAGATAACATGGTTAGTCAATTTAAAAAACAAAAAAGCAAACAAAAATACTCCAGCTCATTATGATTTATTTTAAAAAAATTAAATTCTGATGATAATTGTCAAAACAATTGAGAAGTATTGACCTTTATTAGAAATAAATCTAGAGTAAAATTTGTTCTCTTCACCAAGTAAAAAAATGGTGATAGAAAGCTCACTGTGTTTTTTTTTAGCACTCACAAAAGCAGCTAAAATTGCTGATTTTGCCTGTCTAAAGCATTTGCCTTTGATTCCCCTTTACTCAAAGCAGAGAGTTATATATTTATATATTTTCGCCTTGTTGCTGGTTGAAAACATCTAGAGCAGAACACAGTTTACATCTTGCATTTCTCTTTTACTTCTCTGACACAGTTCCATACTCTGTATGTTTGATGTATCGTTCTCCCAAAGAAAGCAATCCTCATCACTAAACAAAATGTGATACATAAGACTGAGCTCTGCTTAGTATATCCAGAATAAAACTTTAAGGAAATGAGGTCAGATGGAAAAAATTTATGACAACTCTATACACATAGGAATGAAATGAAAAGAAATGCATAATTCTAGGTGGCCTTGGGTACTATTAAATTATTTAAAACATAATTTGTTTGAATATATAAACATGATATGAAAATTCATAAGTCTTTTTTATGTCTAGATCCCTTTGACAAGCTGATGAAAATTATTGAAACTCTCTTTGGAAATCACACACAAATCTTACATATGCCTCCATATCCAAACACATCAATTTGGCAGATCATTTAGAGGAATGCCTGAAATATTTGTTCATTGCAGATTCCTATATATGAAGCATCACTTAAATAAGATTATTAGTTTAAATGAATGTTAGTTACTTTTGTGTCCCTTAATATTGATTTGAAAACTGAATTGCTATATTACATTTGAAATAAAAACTACTCTCAAATCAACTAAAATTTTCTTAGTTATATTATCATAAATGTATGAGTCAGTTTCATATTTTTTCTAAAAGGAATTACCCAATAGGAATGCAGAAATTATTCAAGATTTTTAGCCCAATGTTATTATAGTGGTTTGGATAACCAAAAATGATTGAATAGTGCAGAACTCCTGACAAGAGTTTAAGAACACACATGAAAAAAGACAGTAGTTATAAAAGAATAAACCATGTCATTACTGGTTTAAATTGAAAGATGTCTGTAAATTTTGTTTCCCAGGAATTGTAGGATTACATCCTCACTGTAAAATCAACTATCCTAGGTCACCACTCTAGATGTGGTAGGTCCTGGGAGAATGGAGTCAATAAGTGAGTTGGATTAATGTCTCATGCTATAGGTAATTTATACTTCATGGGTTATGAAAGGTCACATGAATAAAGTTCTCATGTATCCAAGCTGCATTCAGTACTAGGAAAAGCTATAAGTGTCAAAACATGTTTTACAATAGAAGCAAATAAGCAAATAATAGCAATCAGTTGTAATGGAAAATATGGAGAAAACCACATCCCTAACTGCTGGACCTGGGAGGAACAAAAACCTACATTCCATGTTTTGAAAAAATTGAGGTTATTTTGTGTGTGTGTATGTGTGTGTGTGTGTGTGTGTGTGTGTGTGTGCTCTCACAAACAATCGATATTGTTTACTTGTGACTACATTCCTGGTCTGCGTTCCAAAAATCCTCTACCATATATTGAAACATAAAATCATACAGTTATGTTATATTTAGGAACACTTACATATACACAAGAATTCATATAACAGGAAATAACGATCAAAGAGGCTATAACATTTAAAACAATGAAGAGTATATGGGATAACATAGGAAGAAAAAGCAAGAAGGAATGATGGAATTATACAAATAATCTCAAAAATATCAGGAAGGAAACAAAATCAATAATTCTGAGCAGAATGGTGAAATCTCTTTGTGATTGTTCAAAGAAAATAATCAACTCACACTCTTTTCAGAACTCACATCACAGATTTAATTGCTATCCAAAACAGGTTATGCAGCCGTACAAGACTTAATCTGATCATTTTGACTACTGTCATTTTGGAATACCATGAACATATACGCAGATTTGTCTAGAATTCCTGAGATTCTGTCCATATTTCTTTAATGCACGTTTTTTCTCTGTGCTAGAACATTTTTGACATTCCTTAGCTGAACCTTTGGAAACTCAGTGTCTTTCAAGACAATCTTCAGCTGCATATCTTCTTCTTCCACCCAGGATTATAGACAATAATATATATTAGGAAGCATTTAGTACACTACTTAATCTTGAGAATATTTCTAGATTACATAAGAGTACATAGTAAGGAAAGTGTTTTATTAATTACTGAATTATGAACAAATATAGTAGACATTATTTTATCTTTTGGTTTTGGTTTGGTTTGGTTTGGTTTGGTTTATGGTTTTTTGAGACAGGGTTTCTCTGTGTAGCCTTGGCTGTCCTGGACTCACTCTGTAGACCAGGCTGGCCTCGAACTCAGAAATCCGCCAGCCTCTGCCTCCCAACTGCTGGATTAAAGGTGTGCACCACCACCGCCCAGCAATCTATTTTCACTCATAAGACAAAAATGTCTAAATTTTGAATGTAGTGTCATACTTACATGTTTAGGCATATATTAGTCTATGTTAGGTGATACAAAAGTACATGAAGTTTAATATGTGTACCTGTTGTATGTGAGAAAAATAATCCAAAGAAGCCACTTTACTTTTCTTCCTATTGTAAGAATCTACCATTACAGTGGAATTACACCTCTGTAGGACCCATTTATGTAAGTTTCTTTTTTGTTTAGTCCATTAACAAATCAAATGTCTTATTAGCATTATGAGAATATTTTCAAAGGACTGTAAAATGCTTTTATATTTAAAACATGCACCAGCTTTATGAACAAAAGCAATTAATGACCACCTTTCTAGTACCACAGGAACACAAACTAGAAATCATAACTACAATGCCTTCTCAAAGACAAGACAGGTGTTTGCTCACTGTAATCATTTATAACAAGTCAACCATAAAGATCCTTACCATTGTTTTAATGTAACAATTATTTCATAATGCTTTATATTATTGCAGTTATTAGAAGAATTTCACCATCTTTGACATATTGCTGGTAGATATACAATAATTTTTTATGTTAGATACATCATAAGTATTTCAATCAGCACAATAATTATTACAGTGTGTGCTTCAGTAGTTCTATAAGAACTGCCTTAATTTTTATTTTAACCTTTTAATTGAGTTACACTAGAAAAAAATATTACTGTTTAGTTTCTTGGAAAAACTTCCTTTGTATTTTTTTAAACTGACCTATCTATCTTTGTCAAACTAGCTCATTTTATTAAAATATACCATTTTGTTAAAAAACATTAGCACAAATATTATAAGAAACCAAAGATATCTGAATATCATAAAAAATCCAAGTTAATTTTTTCATGGGTTCATGCCCATAATCCAAAATTTCTAGAATTTGACTGAGAAAAATTCAGATTTCTGAGGCCAGAACTGGTGACAAAACTGGATATACTTCATTAAAATGAAAATCAATAATAATTAATGTACGAGAATATTAATCAACTATGCAGGCTACATTACATAAGCCAATATAGTGAATTCTATTCATATATATGGATTCTATTGTCTTTAATCTGAAGAGGCTGAAAAGCAAGGGACACTCTGGGTATTATCCTGGTGCCTCTGTAGCCTCCTCCTCATACTGAAGCCAAAATGATTCCACGAGTTACTGATATTCAGTCCATATTAGAAATATGAAGAAGCTTCAGTCTGGTGTCAGAAAAAGATGACAGCAATGAGATTATTAGTAAGTGGACTGATGAACTGAACAGCAAGATAGAAAAGAAACACATAGATAAACACCTCACCTCAGAGCTTCTTTTATCTGATGCTCACCAGAAAGGTCTATGTACATTCATAGTAATTCTTTCTATAACCTCATCAAGGAAATCTCTGAAAGGTGCCCCAGCAGTGTATATTTTGTTTGATATCAGATACCATAAGGTTGAGAAACAAGATTGACTTTATAATGTGACAAGTTAGAAATAAATACTTTGTCAACAAAGAGTTATTATTAATGAATATGACTCATAGAAGATGAGGTTTTCTCTCCCCTGTAACATTTTTCTCAGCTATATATTATACTCATTAGAGGTTACCAGCTGAAACACAGTTGGTCCAAAGACTTTAAACTCCTCAAACTAATAAAGCTGCACATATGAACTAAACATATGCTAGTTAACTATTCTCGTAAACCCTCAACAGGTATTTGAGCTAATGCTAGTCTGAATGTGACTGCAAAATATTTTCTTAAAACAGCAAGCAGTGAATGAAGCAATGAATTTTCCATTATTCTGGTGGCCCTAACTGTACATGGATTCACACATACAAAAGCACATTCTTATACAAACTAATGTATATTTAGCTTCCTATAAAGTATGAAATCTACAGTTTGAAGATGAGTGACAGTGAAACAGAAAACATTGTGTTATGTAACATAGAATAGCATAGTCAAACAAAATCAAAACATGTATAATGCAATCTAGAATTTATTAAGTGAGATTTAAATTAGTAACAAGAGGGAAATCACACCTGAGTTGCTGAGAGCATTGTGGTCCTTGAGGCTGGGTCCTTTGGAAGTAAGAGTAGTCTTAGGATTGCTCTATAAAAAGACAATGAATTTAAAGATGTTTCTTCTGTGTAGCTATAATACTACTGAGATTAGAAGAAAAGGTCAAGTGGACATACTTAAAAGATAAGAAAGATGTCAGTGTTTTTCAGACAGTCTTTGGCTATTCAGACAATTATGTTTGATAGTCAAAAGAAATTTTTTTCTTTTCTGTCCTAAATATCCAATATAAACTCAAACATTTTACTGAAATTCTATTTTCTATTCACAAATTTAATAGCACTACTTTGGGACAACTGTCTCTTCCATATCAAAATTGAATTAAACTAAATCCATAAATTTTGCTTGTAAATTTTAAGTCTATTGTCCAATAAGTAAATGAATTATTGTCCAATAAGTAAATAGCTATCAAGTATACATGCTAGTTTTCTTTGTCTTCCTGTATAAAACATGTCCTTGAGGTAACTATAATTTAAAAAAGACATGCATATAAAACATATACATATTACTTAAAATATTTTGTTACTTAAGAAAACATATTACTAAAAACGTATTTCTATACTTTCACTGAAAGCAATCTAAGTATTTCAGATATACTCTGCTAAACATTTTAAATCTTTGCTATCATTAACCTATTTAACTATAAAGGAAAATTTCTGCTTAATTATAATCTTGAAACTGAGCATGAAAGAAGAATTAGAAATTAGTCTCCTGTTGTGGAATGCCTACATGAAAGAATCTCAGATCATTTTTTCGTTATTCACCTTAGGTTTTGATCATTGAGGTGTGCTTTGGTTTCTGTAGCCACTAAATTTTATGTTCTCTTCTTTCATCTCTTGACCAGATGCTGTTTCTTTTAATATCAGTGAAGCTCACATTACTTAAATTACCATTTTCACAGTTAACATTCACCCCAAATTACCTGTAATATGTCAAATCTTCATAACTAGGATTATATTGAAAATGGATTATAGGCAGACAACAGTTTCAAGACCTGTCATTCATCTTCTCTTGAGAGCTCATTAACCTTTAAAGGTTTGTACATGATTCCATAATTATCTTGCAATAAGATTTTTATTTCGCTTCTATTTCATCAGTTTGGTCCTCCGTGTGACTGACAGGCAATGAGGCTGACATTAACTCTTTGAACTGCCAGAGTCCTTGGCAACACAGAAAGAAAGTATAGAAAGTAAAAATATTTCCATAGACACTATCCACAATTAGAATACTACATTTAGATACAGAAGGAAATTTTAGGATTTTATATAATATAAAGTATAAAGAGTAAAAATTTCAGTTAATCAAAAAAGTATTACATGCCTGAATATAGTAATTTCTCAAGTTTTATTGAATTGCTACCTCTCTTACAGAGGCCATCTATATTGCCTGGACAATTTTATGTACAAATATTATATTTACTTTTCATAAAACAATGCTGATATACAAAATCACTGAAATGAATATAAATGTTTAAAACAGGACTTGAAGATCTGTCTACCATCTTAAGTCTTTATGCTGCTTATTGTAACTAATTGTAAGTGAACGTAGTACTTCTTTTAGATTTTGTAAATCATTCCAAAAGTGAAATTATTTAAAAATATAGTTAAGTATCATTTCACTGAAAGTTTGGAAAGAATCTCTTTATTCAGTAAAATGGATTGTGATTATTAATACTACCAACATTGGGAACATGTGTTATGTTAGATGAGCTTGTTTTGATGTGAATATAAAAGAAACTCCATTAGGCCATCTATAAGAGATGTATTCTGCAGCAGAGATTCTTTCTTATGCTTTCTGCTTAGAAACATGCACAATTTTTTTCTGTGTATTCTGGTGTCATGGTGTAATACTCTCATCATGGACAAAAGAGTTTATTATTCCATGTTGACAATGAGCTGCTATGAACTTACATTAACCTGAATGTCTTCTTAAGTAGCTCAATAAGGTAACACACCGATCATTTTATTTATTTCTCTACGCCTAACCTTCAGAAGACTATAAGCCAAGTATAAATGAAAAATGAGGTATTTCTTTTGTTTTTCGCATACTACATATCAACTGCAGGACACTAATCTGATTTGTAAAACAGCTAAAGAAGTAACTTACCTATGACAAATTCATTACTGAATTGTTCAGCTTAAATCTTTGTGATTCAAGTATATAGTGTGGCAAAAATAAGTATCCCAGATTCATAATCAATAAAGTGAAGTTTGAAATGATGAATAGCCTTATTATGTGTCTGCTTTACTTGCGTCAAGATACTCACTAGATAGTTTAAGGTTTCTTTTCTCTCTCTTTCTCTCTCTCTCTCTCTCTCTCTCTCTCTCTCTCTCTCTCTCTCTCTGTCTACCAATGATTTTTATCTATATTTAAAATATTTTATCCAGTTGTTCAGAGTCAACTATTCCCTTTCTTGTTTAAAACTCTACTCATTTCATAACATCACATTTGTTTTTTATGGCTGTAATTTTTACATTTAATACCAATATGATAAAAATATGGAGACAGGTATCTTGGCATGCCGATAGAAAGTTATTTGATTACATAAATTTAATAATATAATTAATAATAAATTGTGTGTCACCATTAAGTTGAATGAGCATAACTGGAATGGATCATAGATAAAGAGTGACCTGAACACTAGCATGCATTTGTTACTCTTTCTTTCCATATTATTGAAGTAACATGCATTTGCTACTCTCTCCATATTTCTGAAGTAACGTTACCAGGGCTTTGAGCTTCTGTTTCTTTGACTTATCTCCACTCTGGACTACAGCTTAGAACTTAGGTGTTGCTTAAGTTGTCTTTGTGAGAACTAAAATAATATCATTTCAATATTGAGGATATAAAATTGAATTTTATACCAACTGCTATTTCAACATTCAACTGTGTGATTTATATTTCCTATATTGATAAGTTTAACAGGTGAAGAGAAAACAGTCAGTCTTGTAAATTCTGAAATGTTGTTATTAAATACATAAACAATACAACTCTAAACCACAGAAAAATATAATTATCAATAGAAATGTAATTTTCAGTCATTAAAACAAACTAATTTTGGGTTCCAAGGTAAAATTTAATAAAATTTTGGATTTTAGTAAAATCATTTTTATTGTTATCTTACTTTTATACCTGTCTCATATCATCTTCCTTTTGTATTACAACCAGACATGTCAGTTAATATTTTTACTTCTTTACAGAATATAGTTTTACTTGAAAGGTAAGATAATTGAAGAGGAAATTAAATTATAGTAAGATTATAACAGTGGGCTTTGATCCAAATATATCTAATCATAAAAGAAAATAAATCAACATTTGCACAAGAAAAGATGATGTAATAACATGAGGGAAAGTAAACTATTTTCTGCGCCAAGATGACAGGCCTGGACCAGAATCTACGCCCACTAACCCTAATTAGGAATGAACCTCCCTGACAACTTAATTTTGTATTCGTGTGCCAAAATTGTGAGAAATTTAGTTTCTGTTGTTTTTAGATACTCAGGCTTTGGTATTTTATTATGTAAGATATAACAAATACAGTAATATATCACAGGAAATTTTCATCAACTAAACTGAAGAAGGACATAGATTTAAATCTATCAGTAATGTTCTTCAAGGGGATAAAAAACCAATACAATAATGTTGACTTAAGGACAATAGTGCTGTTCTTTGCCCTTAGGATAAAAATGTTGCAAATGTAATTATTCCATTGGATATTCCACATGAGTGTCTGTGTCTCTGTTCTTACTAACAGTCTTTTATCCATTGTCATCTGTGTGAAGACTTATGCATTGAAACTGAGATGACTCAGAGTATTTTAGATTTAGTATTTAGTATTTTATTTAGTATTTTATCTTTCTGGAAAATCTAATACTGCCCACATTCCCTCTAATAATCCTGACCTTATCTACATTTAATATCAAAGAAAAATCAGCAAAATGCATACAGTTGTTCCTTTTGTCTATTAAAATGTCACATTATATAACTTCCAGATAGTTGAGGTTGAATCTCAGACTTCTTTGGTAAAATTCTATACATACATTTGAACTACAGGGTAACTTCTTTATATCCAATAGCTCTAAGCCATCTCTCCAGTATTTATAGTGTAAACAATATATCATTTATATTTTTTTTCACTTACGAATTCTTAGGATTTAGAATAAAATTTAACACAGATTTGGAGTTCAACAGCATTTAATTAATGCATGCAACAGTGACCATAATGTTTTAATATTTAATGCTGTCTTCTGAAAATCATGGGATTTTTTTTTCTTTTTTCCTTTTCTTCATTTTGGGAGAATGCAAGGCTCAGTACATCTGGAGTGCCATGAATAAGCTTTGCCTTTGGAAGACAGTCTTCATGGTTCCTCTTATCAGTATGTGATAGTTCTCTTACATTTTTAAGAGTAGTTCATGATTGTCCTAAGATAGTTCTTTAGTAAAATACTAAAAGGTGGTCTGGTTGAAAATTACCTACAAATTCTTTGTAATAACTAAAACCATGTTTATTTTATTTTAAATAACAAATAACTAAACACCTATGATTTAATGTACAGAAATATGGATCAATAGATGAGATACTTGATGCAGAAGCATAAGGATATCAAACTCCTGTAAATATAGGTGTGTTAATATATATCTTAAAGATAGGATGATCCAGGTTTCTCACCAGACAGCTAGTCTGGAAGAAAAGGAAAGTTACAGGTTTGGAGAGAAATTGTGTCCCCCAAATAGAAAGTGGTATGTTCATAATTATTTTTAGAAATGGTTGATTAGTCTTACAAATAAAATTTATCATTGGACTATGTAAGAATGATATGCATGGGAAATAATGAACATGAGCATAAATGGTGTTACAAACTGAATGCATTATTACTACTTTAGAGTGAGAAGGAGGTAACAGAAGAGAGATAAATTGTTTATAAGCAATGGACTCATAGATAAAAGATAAAGTCTAGATCGATCCACATGATATTTATAGTATATAAAAATACAGATAAAATAAGGCTAGGTCACAGGATATATACCTGGAAGTATCCAGCCGGCTTTTCTTACAAGATAATCGAGGAAGGTCCTTGTGACCAGATACTGTTATTGATACTTAGAGAGGAATGGTTTACTGAAGCTAAGTTTAGAGAGATACACGCTGTCCATGTCAAGGAGCTGAATAAATGAATCAATTGCAATTGGTAAGAGACTAAAAGGAAAAATTAACAAATGAGATAATCTTAATTAGAATGATAAGAATGATACAAAGCTTTATCCACAAGATTTATAATTCTGATGAAAATAGTAAGATTTATGTAGTGGACAGCTTGTCAATAAAATTTTTAATGTGTTTTTTGAAGGATGGAAATGAAAAAAAATTCATCTGAACTTTAATGTAAGTTATGTAAAATATTTTTATTAAGTTATAAATCTTGTCAGCAGAAACCCTTAGCTCCTCTAGGCTTACACTCATACAAAAGACACATACAGGTACAGTACAATTCACTACAAAGTCAAAAAATAATGAGACAGCATACAGAGGACAACAGCAGACTTATCTAAACTTATACCAGTCAGAGAATAATTTAGTGTATCTTAACATAGTACAATAAAAGAATGTCAACCTGGAATTCTTTTCTTAAAAATGAAGATGTAGGTAAAATCTCAGCACTCAGGGAGCAGACATAGAATAATCATGAGCTGAGGTCGGCCTGGTGGACTATGTATCGAAAGAACTTGTATCATCAACATCCTTAGGAATACAAAATTTGGCCCATTTGTGATGGCACAAACTCTAGCGCCAGCACTAAGGAGGCAGAGGCCAACTGATGTCTGTGAGGTCCTAGCCAGCCAGAGGTGTATTTTTAGAACCCGCCTTTAATTTAAAAAGTTAAAATTGGCTTTCAGAATATGTTAGGATCTAATGGCACCATTGGAAAATTATAAATCCTATTCAATTATTCCTTGTATACATGTATAAAGAAAATCATGAAATATTCTAAATTTTAAATAGTTGCCTGTGAAGACTGAACAAACCTGTGGAGACACTGCAAAATATCTTCCAAAGATAAACAAAGAATATGTTTCAAAAATGCTTATCTCTCTGTCTGTTTATAAGTTTAAGTCTTTTCAATCCTTTAAAAGAAGGCCAGTATTGATCACCTTTGTCTCCAAAGACTATCTGACAAATAGGAAGAAATTTATGACTAAGTTGCTTATTAACAAAGACACAAATTAATGACTATAATATCTTATATGTTAAGGCAAATCTAAATGCCAAAGGTCTTTTATTAATTCATTCCTCTAGTTGTTTGTAATGATATCACTTGTATCAGGTTGGATGGTTTTCAAATGAAAACTGTTATCTACTTTTCTCAAGTCAACAGTCTCTAAAGCTCACTGAAATAAAAATGACTGACAAAGGCATTGGTGTGATATTTACACCTCAGATAAAGAAAGGCAAGTTTGAGATTTAAGAATTTTTCTTTCTGAAAAATTTCTATTGTTTTTGAGCATTAATATTTGGCTATACTCATAATTTCAGGAAATGTAGGTACAATCTATAAATAAACATTTAAGTGTTCATCAAGTTCCATCATTTTTAATATAAACGCACAGTGGAGTAAATTCCAGTATTGTTAAATGAATACTGAATTCAATGACCAATGTTAATCCTTGTGAATTGTGGAGAAAATAACTACTTTAGCATTTAAGTCCCCGGTTTTGTAAAGGTAACTTGGTGTAAGTATTTATCTATGCCTCGAAAATCTAAATTTCATGTAACTACATGTCTCTGCTAATTAGAGAATTACTAAGTCATGCAATTCATTTTAGATTAAAGCAATTATAAAATGTTTTTAAGAACATATGAGCCATTTTTCTTTAACATACAGCGACTCTATACATAGAAAGGTAGTCAATGCAGCATATAAATACCATATCAATAAATGAAAAATACCATATTTTTATTAAAAGATTAATACATTCTATACTTGAAAGCAATTTCAGCTTTGTCATATAGCAAACTTTCATGCACTTTTGCCATCCTGTAAATTTTAGTTCTATGTGTTTTTAATACTTGTTCTATAACTATATGGCAAAGAACAAGCTAAGAAGTTCATTCTAAACTAATTACTTTCTCTACATACTGAATATATGCCTGTAATTTGGAATATATCTATTGTATGAGAATTTATAATTCTAACAAAATTCAGGAAGTTTTTTCTATTTTAGCCTAGTTTCAATCGTGTGATAAGATGACCAAAATCAACATCAGGAAGAAATGTTTAATTTGCTTGCAGGTTACAGTCCATCAACAAGGGAGACAAAACAAGAAACTTAAACAAGAACCTGTAGTTAAAAAGCAAAACAGAGGCCATGAATGAAGGATGTTTATTGGCTTTCTACTTACAGCTTCCTCAGCATGCTTTCTCATAAAAACCAAGGACATGTGCCCATAGAGTCTCCACACATGTTAGGCTAGACCTCCCATAACAGCTATTAACAAGAAAATATAAGAATTCTGTATTATGTTTTAAAATAATCTTACAATGAAAGTGCTCATGAAATGCTTACTTATATCCAGGGAAACAAAATGCTAGTACAAGTATTGTCTCAAGTTCCTGTAGTTTGATAAATTCTTGTAGGTTTAGGTCTGTTTTTTGGCTCACAATAGCTTAAATTTATTTTAGTATTTCACCTTGGGGCAACAAGATAAAGAATCATCTTTATATTCATTATTCACTAAGCCACAACAAATTGTTCTTGTTTCCTAGTATCTTCTCTCTCTCTCTCTCTCTCTCTCTCTCTCTCTCTCTCTCTCTCTCTGTGTGTGTGTGTGTGTGTGTGTGTGTGTGTGTGTGTGTTGTGTGTGTGTCCATCTAGTTCACAATGAAGTTCATATTCTTATATGTGAATCTTCCTCACGTGTAAATTCCTAGCTTCTTCAGAAGCAGCCTTACCCCTTCATCTGGTGTTACGAATCACTCCTTACCCTCCCAGTTCATCCTGTTGGAGATATGATGATTGTTTTCTATATTCCATAGTAGGAGAATTGCACATAAAATTCTTTGGCAAATGGAGGATGAAACTAGAAAATATCATCCTGAGTGAGGTAACTCAGTCACATGGTATGCACTCACTGATAAGTGAACATTAGCCCCAAAGCTCAGAATACCCAAGATACAATTCACAGACCACATGAAGCTCAAAAAGAAGAAAGATCAAAGTGTGGATGTTTTGGCTCTTCTCAGAGAGGGAACAAAATACTCACAGGAGGAAATACAGAGACAAATTGTGGAACAGAGATTGAAGGAAAGGCCATCTCAAGACTTCCCCATCTGGGAATTTATCCTATATAGAGTCAGCAAGCCCAGACACTATTGTGGATGCTGAGAAGTGCATGCTGAGAGGAGCCTGATACAGCTGTCTCCTGAGAGGTTCTGCCAGAGCCTGACAAATATAAAAGCAGATGTTCACAGCCAAACATGGACTAAGCAGGAGGTCCCCAAGTGGAGGAGTTAGAGAAAGGACTGAAGGAGCTGAAGGGGTTTGCAATCCCATAGGAAGAACAACAATATCAACCAACCAGAGTGCCCCCCACAGCAGAGCTCCCATGGACTAAACCAACAACCAAAGAGTATACATAGAGAGACCCATGACTCCAGCCACATATAAGCAGAGGATGGTCTTATTTGGCATCAATGGGAAGAAAGGCCCTTGATCCTGTGAAGGCTTGATGCCCCATTGTAGGAAATTCCAGGTCAGGGAGGCAGGAGTGGGTGGGTAGGTGGTGGAACACCTTCATAGAAGCAGGGGGAGGGGGGTGGGATAGGGGTTTTCCATGGAAAGGGGAAACAGAAAAGGAAATAACATTCAAAATGTAAATAAAGAAAATATCTAATTAAAAAAAGATAAAACAAAAACAAAGCAAACAAGCGCTGGAGAGATGGCTCTGCAGTTAAGAGCACTGACTGCTCTTCCAGAAGTCCTGAGTTCAATTCCCAGCAACCACATGGTGGCTCACAACCATCTGTAATGGGATCTGATGCCATCTTCTGGTGTGTCTGGAGACAGTGACAGTGTATTCACATACATTAAATAAGTAAATAAATAAATAAATAAATAAATCTTAAAAACACCAAAGCCAGCAAGCAAACAAATAAACAAACAAACAGTGCACAGTGCAATCCTAGGAAATCTCAGTGGAACACAGAGGAAAAAAAAACCGACAAAAATGTAGGAACAGAATCTATTGAGAAGAAAGCTTTCGCATAGGAGGAATGAACATGAGACAATGTAGTGGGGGGAAGAGTGAATAAAATCCATTAAATGCATATATGAAACTGTCAAAGAATGACTAAATAATAAATAAATAAACAAAGAATAAATAAATCTTTAAAATATGAATGCATAATGAAATGTCCTCCAGTAGGGAGAGGGAACTTGTAGAGTCCACCTCCAGTATAAAGACAGGGCATCAAGTGGAGGGATGGAGTTGCCATCCCACAGTCAAAAACTCTGATCCAAAATTGTTCCTGTCTGAAAGAACTACAGGGACAAAAATGGAGAAGAGCCTGAGGGAAAGGAGATATTCTATCTCTCTATTCTATCTGCCTCTCATGTCTTTGTCCTCGGTACTTATACATCTTTCAGAATACATGATCACATGCTACAAAGTTCATCACAAGTTCACACCAAAAATCAAATCATAAATTGAAATAGAAGTTTACAACAGCGAATGTATCGATTAGGAGTAATTATATGGCTAAACATCCATCACCTGTCTAGCTCCACTTGTTCACTGAAGATTTAAAGCTATAACTGAGTTATTAGTGAAGTTTTGTATAGATCAACCCAGGCAGCATTTTATCTTTTGTCCTAGCATCTATAATAAATTGTTAGTTCCCTTTTAATTACCTTCGGTTAATTGTTTTACAGCCTCTTGGAATGTGCTCTGAGTAGAAGAAAGTCTGGTTACTATCTAAGAGCAATTAACTGGTGACACTTGGGAGGCTGGCAGAGTTCTCATCACACTTTTGACTATCAGAAAAGAACCTAATAGCAGTCCCGTTATAAAAAATCTTAATAATCATTGATATCATTTTAGGAATTTTTATAGGATCATCATTAAGACTTAAGAAGTCATCTATTTGTCTATATAGCATCAGTACAGGACAGTACATTTTCGTGGATCTGCAGAGATCTGCTCCAAATTGGTGTGTTTAGTGATTGTTATATGTATTTAATAATAATGGAAAAAGCACATTAATAGCAGGAATCTTTCCTAAAAATGAGTCCCTTGCAGCCTTGCTAAATAAGGGCGCACCTGTCACAGATTATATAATAATCCAAGCCAGGCCTTTTCAGGATTACCAGCGGCTAGTTATTAGCTTGTCCCATTATGGCTGCTGACAGGAGAGGCCCCAAGGCCTGACACTATTACTGATGTTATGGTGTGTTTACAAACAGTAGCCTAGCATGGCTGTACTCCAAAGGGTCCAACAAGCAGCTGAAAGAGTCAACTGTAGATACTTAGCCCCAACCAATGGACAGAAACTGGGGACTCCTATGGTTGAATTAGGGAAAAGCTGGAAGAAGCTGAGGAGGATGGCAACCTCATAGGAAGACCAGCAGTCTCAACTAACCTGGACCCCTGAGATCTCTTGGACTCTGAGCCACAACCATGCAGTATACACCATGCAGTATACACCAGCTGATATGAGGCTCCCAACACATATACAACAGAGGACTGCTTGGTCTAACCTGAGTGAGAGAAAATGCACCTAACGCCTAACCATTAAAGAGACTTGAGGGCCCAATGAGTGGGGAGGTCCCGTGGGATTGGGATGGTGGTATCGGAACATCCTCTTAGAGACAGGGCAGGGTGGTGTGGTGGAGGAGGTATGGGATGAGGAATAGTCAGAGGGTTGGGCTAGAAGAGGAATAAAGACTGGCCTGTAAAGAAAGATTAAAGAATAAACATAAATATAAAAATTTAGAAATGGCAAAGGTAAAATGTGAAAAGAAATGGAGAAAAAAAAAAACCCTCAAACTTCAATCATCTCCATAAAACACTGTCTGCCACAGGAAGCTGAGAACTCTATCTAGATACTGTTCATACATGTCCGTTCTTTGCACAGTTCAAATAGAAATTAATTTTCTCTCATGTGTGCTTTAATGGTATCCATGCTTAATATCCAGATCGTCTTTTCAACTAAATTTCAACAGTTTATTTTTCCAGTTGTAATTTTACAGTAGTTCTGTAAGGTTCCAAGTAAAAGGTGGCTAATCAGGGACTTATATCAGAGTTGTCAAGCTTCCAGACACTGACACCAACAAATGAGCATTCTTGTAACAGATGTTTAATAGTATTTAATAACAAGAATCACAATGCATATAGTAGAATGTTGATATTTTATTGAAACAATGAAAAATTTGAGATACCCATATTTGAATCGAGTATAAAATATACTTTCTACTTAAGTAGTGAATCTTTTAATTGCTTTAAATTTCAAAATGATTCATTTCCTCCAAACATGAAAAATATTTATTATAATAGCCTCTTTTATAATTTAAGGACCATAAGAAGTGTCAACAAATTAATATGGTATATATAGTATATTTTTGTTTATAATAAGGGTTTTAAAACACTTCCTTAAAAAATAAACATGAAGGATGCCCATATGGTACATACTTCAAGATTTACTCCTCTTAAGGGTAATTATTTATGTTCTATATGAAAAACTGTAACTGTTTGCACATGCTATGTTCTGATTATGAAGACATTTTGTAAATGCTTATCAGTAATATTCTGGCAGTGTTATTTCACATTTCTTGGTATCAGTGTTGTTTCCTAATTTTCCAAGTAAGTAAGTCACTAGCATAAGAGGCACAAATGCTTTCTAGGGTATAGGTGATTATAAAATATTACAAATTTTATGTATTTTCAAGGCTCAAAGTAATAGTGAAAGCAGCAATTTATGTACATCTTCACCCACCAATGTTAACAAAGAAAGAAGCTTCACAATGGTCATTAGTCTCTATTGTTCATTTATGTATTCAAAACACGTATTGCATCTGAAACACCTAGACCTACAGAGACAGTAATTTACATTGTGATTTTGGTACTTATGCCACAATCATTTGAGCCATCTCTGATATTAGGTCAAAAGTTCCAAAGATACAGACCATTAAGCTACATGTAGCCATCTGTTGCGCCTTCTGTGAATTGCCCATGTGTACCTGGGTACCTTTTATAGAGCTTCTGAAGCTGAGCAACTTGGAAGGATTCTTTCTCAGGTGGTCTTGAGAAAAAATTTTGGTCCTCCAGCAATCATATGGAATCTAGTGGAAAGTGTTCCAAATTTAATGTCTGTTAATAAGAATTTCTTCAATTCACTCAATGCCTCTCCCAATCACATAGTTGTGACCATCTATGTATCATTTACATATAATCAGCTTCTGACCTTAGTGAGATTCTTGAAATATAATCACATAGTAGTCAATCATTTTAGTCATAAGTTTTAATTCATTTAGCCAAGAAAATTCAAGTGAATAGGCACCTTTATTTAGTGTGGTACACAAAGCAATTCAAGATGAGAATTTTTAATGACTACCTGTGAAAAGTACTTTCTTTTGCTGTCTTACGATAGATGGAAAGAACAGACATCAGAAAGATGGCCAAATTAGTAATATGCATACATTGCACATACAAAGACCTGAATATGACTCCATGAACACATGAATTAAAAAAAAAGATAGATGTATGGGGACACATTTATTTTATTTATTGGATTTTTTTTTATTTACACTTAAAATGTTACCCCTTTTCCATGTCTCCCCTCTGGAAACCCTCTATTCCATTTCCATTTCCCCTGCCTCTATGGGGGTGTTCCCTCACCCACCCACTCCCACCTTTCCACTCTGGCATTCCCCTACACTGGGGCTTTGAACCCCCACAGGACCTGCTGCTCCTCCCACTGATGTCCAACAAGGCTATCCTCTGCACATTGGGCAGGCAGAAGCACATGATTCCCTGGATCTCATTGGTCAGCTAGCCTGGTAAGTTTCCATTGAGAGATTAAGTCTCAAAGATGAACAAAATAAACAAATCAAACATAAACAATGCCTGAGGAATGAAAGATATCCTAGGTTATTGTCTAGTCAACACATTGTACTGTAGAAAAAAGAAAGAAGAATGTTGTAGAGAATTTTAAGTTTTCTCAAAATATTCCATATGGTGATATATATGTCAACAAGCACTGAATATAAACTGATGGTTTAATATATCTTGAAATAGAAAATAATCAATACCTTTCCATTTACATTGTAATAGATCTGTCCTTTTTAATATTAAAAATTATATCATTTTCCTATGCATCTGTGATGAAAGATAGTAGTATTTATTCTTCAAGAAAGGATGTGTGGCTAAGATCATATGCACACACATATATAAATATATATTCTTCACAGAACATTTACAAAAGTCTGTATTAAGTTTTTATGTAATCCAAATAAATCAATTAGTTTTAGAAAGACCAGTAGTTATAGTTGTTATTAATATGTTCAAAAACAAATCCTTGAAAAGTAGAACTTATTAGAGCTGTCCAAAGACAAACTCAATGTATGTTATTAGAATTTGGCTCATTACAGAAGAAATGTACACAGAGGAAGTTTAATGAATTTAGATATAGATTGTGAATTAAATTTAAACAAGTTTTATTGACATAAGATGAGTAGGCAGTGAAAGCAATTAAAAGAGATTTTTGATGACACTAATTGAGTTCATACCTTTGCATAACAGTTATGTTTCTGGAGAAAATATACCTCATTGGGAAAGTAGATTAATTCTATCATAATAAGTATTACTGGCTTAATTCCAAATCAAAATTTCATTATTAAGAGTTAACTTTTACTTCACAGGCATCCATGGGTTCCCAAATTCATAACTCTACCATATTTATAAGTGTTCTGACCTATGGCATGTCTGCAATATCAGCACTGAGAGTTGGGGAGTTGATCAGAGCACTACTGTTTGGTGAGCAACCTGTCTATCTGACAGTGAACCTCAGGCATAGTGAAAACTGTGTCACAGAAAACATAGTGCATCAATACAGGATGTCATCTTATATTTACCACTAGCCTCCAGTCATACACACACGTCACACACACACACACACACACACACACACACACACA
>JADRCG010007253.1:0-19733 GCA_019844195.1 Rhabdomys dilectus
TCCATGTCTCCCAAACTAGGCATGAAAGTACTAATTACTAATGTGATGGCTTCAGGAATTTAACTTCTCACCAGGCTAGGATGGTACACATTCTGATTGAACCCAGGCATACCAAGAACTGGCAAGGTGGATTACTATGAAAAATGTGAAACCAGCAAGGCCTGGCAATGGGAAGGTGTTTGATAGTGCAGGGTCTTGATCACATATAGATCTGGGTTGGTGCCTAGGAAGATTGACCCTTGCTGGACCTAGTAATGTAGGGATAGCATACGAGAAGGAGGTGGAATCTGGATCATTCATGAGGCTGCCTTAAGTGCAGGCTGCATGACACAATTTGGGCCTAGAACCAGCTTGACAGCAGCAGGATTTTGAGCTTTTACCAGGCTATGAGGGTGTGCAGGTTCATTGACCCTAGCTAGATTGTAGCTGAAGCAATTTCACCTGTCAGGGGCCATGCTCAGGTTGTCTGGCAACAGATTGTCCTGGGAATGTGGTATCATTCCAGAGTAAGAATGTCCTACATAGTATTAGAACACTTGCTCTCTAGTTGATAGAAATGTTTGGGAAGGATTAGGTGTGATCTTATTTGAACTTGTGTGTGACTGTCTAAAGATTTAATTTTAAAAAATCCAAAGCCATTTCCAGTTAGCTCTACTTTCTGCCTTCTGCTTGTAGATAAAGATGTAAGCTCTTGGCTACCACTCTAGCGCCTGCCTGCCTGCCTGCCTGCCTGCCTGCCTGCCTGCCTGCCTGCCTGCCTGCCTGCCTGCCTGAGGATGGTGTGGGAGTGCAGGATCTTGGTCACTCACTGTTTTGAGTGAGCACTCAGGCTACTCTACCTCAGCTGGCCTTGAGACTGTAGGGATGATGCAGGAGGGCAGGCTCTGAATCCATCACCTGCATGAGTGTTTGGTGACCTGCTTATCCAGAAGTGGGCCCAGGAGTCTGAGGATGTGCCAGGAGGGAGAGTCTATCACTCAGTTTTCTGGGCCATTGCTCCCAAGCTGGGATAGTTAAGACTTTGAGGGAAGCCCAGTCTTGATCTCTCAGCAGTATACGATGGGCCAAAGATAACCTGAACCCAGGTAACTGTGTGTCCCTGAGGATGACAAGGCATGACCAAGGTCTGGGTTACAAATGGACTAGGCTTATGAGTAGGTTTTGTGACCTCTCCCTGTTAGTGTAGTAATGGCATGGAAGAGTGGGTTATTGGTCATTCACCAGGTTGGTCAGTATTGTTGAGATTGTGAGATCACACTCTAGTCTGAGTTGGGGAATGAGGGGCAGCAGCCTGGTTTATTAATCAGGCTTGGCATGTTTGCAAGGTGCTTGATGTAGACTAAGCCTCAGTATGGATGGATGGTGCCTGAGGCGAGGCTCTTGATCCTTTACTCAAATGAATTTATGTCAAGGGTACTTCAAACCATTCTAGGCCTGGAAAGAACAAGATGGCTAGGAAATGTACACGTCCATGTCTCTCGGCAGCCTGTACTACACTGAAGGTTGTTGGGACCGAAGGTAGGTCTGGGGATATTAGTATGACATGAATACTATGGGGTCTTCATGTCTAACAGGTTGAGATGGCACATAGTTTTGTTGACTCCATCTAGGCCCTGAAGTGTCAAGTGGCTATGGCAGGTGAGGTCATGATCACTCACACTGGGACAGTAGCTAGCCCTAAAAGTATGAGAATGGCATTGAAGAGCAGGTGTCTTTGTCACTCACCAGACTGTGCTGGTCAGTGATGTGCTTGACCAAAAGTCTGCTTTAGGGGGAGTCTTGATAACTCATTGAACTGACCTGTTACTCAGGCTATAGGACGCAAGGCAGGTCTAGGATTGTGAGGATGAACTATGAGGGATATTATATCACCAGAGGAACTTACTTTTCTCTCTTGCTGGCCAAGTTCTGGGATGGTTTGGATGTATGTGAGAGCCAGATCTTGATTACTTACTGATATTGGCTCATAAGAAGGCAATTTGACTACAACTTGACCTGGAACTGTGTGGCTAGCACAAGACTATAAGGTCTGGCTCCCATATAGGCTAAGCTTGTGGGGGGGGGGCTGTTTCACGCACGTTGGGTTTGGGAATGTCTTAGTGGTAGGATAGGGTGACATTCTAGGTCACTCACATGGTTATGCCACACACTTTGTCTGTGACTGTGAGAGCACCCTCCCCCCAGGCTGAGCAGTTGCAGCAGAGCAGGGGTCTTGGTCAGAAAGGAGACTTGTCTGGAAGTGTGAGAGTAGTACAGGAAAGGAAGGCCTTGGTCCCTCACCAAAAAGGGGCCCAGGACTGTGGTGATATCCTAGAAGTACAAAAGTAAGTCCTGTGCATTCACCAGGCTGGGCTGGAGTACAGGGTTGTATATTTTAAGCTACACCTGAATTTATTAAGATGCAACTTCAGGATAAAACTTCAGCTCTCTCCAGGGTAGGATAGTACAAAACCTACATAATCCCAGCTAGGCCAGAGATTAGGAGGGTAGGTATGGCAGGCAAAGTTCTTGGAAATATGCCACACTGGGCTGCTGTGCAAGCTCTGTGACATCAGCTAGGCTTGGCAGGTGTTAAGATGGTATTGGAGGACAGTGTCTTGAACACTCATCAGTCTAGATTAATTCTCATGCTGTTTGATATGGGAGTGTGGTTACATTGTAGATAAGCAGGGTTCATGGCAAAGTTCTTGAGTGTGAGGATAGGCAGGCTGTGTGAGCCAAGCTAGACATGAGAATGTGAGGCTGGTGTGTGAGGGAAGGGTCTTCATCAGTTAATCAGTCTGTGACGGTGAGCAAGTAGCCTGACCCCAACTGGGCCTGAAACCATGGTAATGGCATGGAAGGGCTGGGTTTTTGGTTCCCTCCCAAGGCTAGTTTCAGAATCTTAGGATTATTCAGGAGAGGAATCTCAATCTCTTACAAGTGACATGACTCAAAATCCTGGGAGATTGAAGGCAAGTGGAGATACGTGGCTCTCAGTGGTCTATCCTGATGGTCAAGGTGTTTGACCACAGCTTGGCTGTGAGGAATGGTAGCATACAAGCAGGCTAGTATCTTGAGTTTTCAATGGTCTAGAATGGTATATAATCTGAATGACCCCAGGTAGATTAGGGAGAGGTTCCAGATGTTAAAGCTCTTGGGAACTCACTATGCTGAGCAAGTATATATATTCTCTTTGACACCAGCTAGTCCTGGCAGTGAGGATACTGGGGAGGGCTTAATTACTCATCACTTGGGATAGGCACCCAGGCTGCTTGAGGCAAGGTGGACCTTTGATTGTGGGCATGGCACAGGAAGGCTAGTGTCTGAGCACTTCACTGGGCCTGGTTATTTGGTGCTTATCTTGAACTAAGTCTCAAAAGTCTTAGAATATGGCTTACATTTGAGTCTTGATCTCTCGGCCAGCTTGGCTGTTGCTCAGCCATTAAGATAGAAGCTAGGTCTGTAAGGCTGATGAAGGCAGGTGGCTGTGTTGTTGGGCATGGTGGTCAGGTTGTGTGACCTGATACAGTCTGTGAGCACGGAGAATGTGGAGGCAGATGAGAATCTCAGTTGTGCTTATGGATAATGTGTTAGGTGTGTGAGTTATGTCTGTGAGTGTGAGGATGGTAATGGAGCAGAGCTTGTGACTTGGCTCTGATAGCTGCTTGATCCAAGCAATTACTGGGATTGTTAAGGTAGTGGAATTGCTCCTGGCTTTGATCTCTACCAGGGTAAGCTAGTAAGCAGACAACCTGACCCCATGTCTGTAGAACACTGTGGGAATGACAGTAGATGGCCAGGCTCCACTGTTCATTCAGGAGTGTGGCTTGTGTGTATGCACTGTGACCAGACAGGTCTTCTGAATATAGTAATGGTGGGAAAAGGCAGAGTTCTTGGTCATTCACCAGCTGGCCTGGTAAGACCTAGTGAGATTGTAAGATCACTATCTAGTCTTAGCTTGTGTGGGAAAGCAGGGTTCTGGGTCACTAGCTGGGCTTGTAGGTGTGTAAGGTTTGCTTATTTAACTGGAGCTGGGCATGGGAGTAGAGTGTAGAGTCTTGATCTTTCACTAAGATGGGCTGGTGTACAGAGTGCTTAACTGTATGGATGCACTGTGAGTACAAGGGTCTGGGTTATTCATCAGACTCAGGTGGAGTGTAGGCTGTGGGAATGATGCATGACCTTGGAGGAATTATTAGAACCTTGATGTTCTAAGATCTTGAGCTAGGGTAGGCTACCCTACCCTCAGATATCCTACCCCCAGGATAGGATAGTATACAGTCTCACTGAATTCAGCTAGGTCAGTGGTTGGCTGCTACAGTCAAGGTTTTGGGGAACTTTCCATACTAAGCAGGTGTATATGTGTATGTGTTGCTATTTCAGCCTGGCAGTATGTAGATTCTGGGGAAGATCAGGTCTTGATCACTCACTCACCAAAGTCTGTTAAGAGCCCAGGCTGCCTGACTCCTACTAGATCTTGAATTGTGGTGATGACACAAAAAATCAGGAGTCTGGATCCCTCCCTCATCAGTCCTGGCTGTTCAGCCATCTGCTTGTCCTTAACTAGGCTTCGGAGTCTGAGGATGTTACTGAAGGAGTCCTCTTGATTTCTCCTCAGGCTGTATGATACAAGCTGGGCCTGTGAGGATAATGACGGTGGTTGGAATATTGGGCTCTGATTACACTGGCCTGATGCTGAGGGTGCATAATCTGATACTGGCCTGGGAATGTGGAGAAGGTAGAAGCAGATGAGAATCTTAGGCCTTCACTAGGCTATACTGGTAGTTAAGCTGCTTGACTCTGGCTTGGCCTATGAGTATGACCATAGTGTAGGAGAGGAAAGTCTTGATTAATGACTCGGCTCTGCTTGTGTCCAGACTTTAGGGTTTAGTTAACCCTAAAAATTCCCGGAATGTATAGGAGAGAGGGAAGGGCCCAATCTTGATAACTCACCATGGTAATCTAAAGAGAAGGCAGCTTGATCTCAGCTCATTAGGAGACTAGGGATATCAGTGGACAGCAGCCAAGGTCTTGGTCACTCATAGGAGTTCAGGCATTATGATCCAAGAAGTCTTCAAAATGAGGTATGATGAGGAAAGGTAGAATTTTAAGTTCCTCATCAGGCTGAGCTAGTGCTCAGAATGAGTAGAATTGTGACCTCACTAGCTAGTCTAAGCTGATGAGGAGAGCAGGATTCTGAGTCACTTTGTACAAGCTGCTTGACCAGAACTAGGTCTGAGAGTATGATGGTACATGATAATGCACCCTTTGTCCCTTTCCAAGATAGGCTGGTGTTGCAGGCTGCTTCACTTGAGATAGGCCAGGATCCTATCTCATGTTGGGGTGAAAAGCCCAGGACACTCACAAGGCTGGCATGCAGTACATACTGTGTGACCCAAGCTAAGCCTGGGAGGATTTGTATGATGCAAGCAGGGTGTAAAATTGAGCTTCCACTATGACATGATAGTACACAGTCTGATTGACTCCAGCTAGGCCAAAGAATACAAGAATTGTGTTGGAGGACATGATCCTGATTATTTACCAGACTGGGCTGTGAGCACCTGTGTGATCCAAGGTAGGCCTGGGAGTGGGGGGATGGTGTGGGGAATGGAGGGTCTTTATCAATCATAGATTTGAGCTGGTTACCAGGTATCTTAACTATAGCTGGACCTGTGATCATAGGGATAAAACAAGCAGGCATGCTATGGTTTTCTCACCAAGCTATGTTATAGGCCAACTATAATGGGGAATAGTCCTAAAGTCTCAGGAAAGTGTTCACTCACCAGGCTGGGCCATTGCTCATTTTATATGACCCAAGTTAAACCTGTGAGAGTGGGGATATTAAGAAACAGAGATAATGCACAATCTGGAGTTTGTTCAGTCTTTTGTGTGTTCTAATCATGACCTGTGTCTGGTATGTTAGAATCATGGACACTCACTAGGCCAGTGGTTCTCAACTTTCCTAATGCTATAAATTCTTTAATACAGTTTCGCATGCTGTCGGTGAACCCCTCAACCATATTTTTGTGGCTACTTTATAACTGTAACTGCATCATAATGCAAATTCTGAATCATAATGTAAATATTTAATATGCAAAGTAACTGATATATGGCCCCTGTGAAGTGTTGTTTGACTCACTGATTGAGAGCCACTGCCCTATGCTGATCTGATGGGAAAGCTGCTTGAACAGAGCTAGGCCTAGGAGTTTGGGGATGGTTTGAGGGGAGAATTGTGGTCACTGACCAAGCTGCTTAAAGCCATAAAGCCCTCAGATGATTAGGCTGGGGTCAGAAGGTCCTGCCTTGGTAATTAAATGTACACTGATGAGTAGGCAGCTTAACACTAGCTATTCCTGGTAGCATGGGAATGTCACAGGGGACAAAGGTCTGGTTCACTCCTAGGCCCAGCTGTATTTGGTCATTGTGACTTGGGATAGGCCATGGGCTTTGGTAAGGAGAGGGGGATTGAGGAGTGTTTGAGTCACTCACCAGTTTGTCTGAGATTGTAAGACTAGCTAGTCTGAATGGCTGTGGAATGGCAGTTGTCTGGGTCACTAAAGAGGTTTGAATGGTGGTTAGCTACTTGTTCCAAATTAGAGCTTAAATGTAAAGATTTATAGTAGGGATGGTTCTTCATACCTCATCAGTATTGGATGGAATTCATGTTGCTTCATGCAAACTAGGCCCCACATTATATGACTGTGCTGTGGGTACAAGGGTCTAGTCTACTCACCAGGCTTTCCTGCAGTGCGGGCTCTGTGATCCAGTGTAGGCCCCGGAGAATTAGTATGACATGGACAGTATAGGATCTTGGGCTATCCCTGGGATGGGGTGGTAGTGTACAAGCTTATTGAGTACAATGAGGCCAGGGAGTAGGTTGATGGCTTGGGCAGGTGAATTCCTCGGAGAGTTACCACAATGGGCTAGTATATGGGCTATGTAATATCAACTAGGCCTGTCAAGTATGTGATTCTTACTTTAAGCCAAAATCTTGCACATAGCTTATGTTGTAAAACCTGATTACATGTTTTCTTTAAAATATATTAAGTATTCCCAGGGTCTAAACCACCAGCCTGGGAGCACATAGGGAGGGACTCATGACTCCATCTGTAGGATGGCCTTGTCGGGCATAGGTGGGAGAAAAGATCCTTGGTCCCATGAAGGCTGAACACCAAGTGGTAGGGAATTCGAGGGTGGGGAGGTGGGGGGGTAGATGGGGGCACATCTTCATAGCAGGAGGAGAGGGGATGCGATAGGGGGTTCCTGGGTGGTGGTGGGAATCGGGTAAGGGGATAAAATCTAAAACGTAAATATAATATCCAATAAAAAAGAAAAAAATATTAAGTTATATATATGTATATATATATAGATATAGATAGATAGATATATAGATATATATGAGTATACATAAGGATAACACATTGAATATATATTTTGACTTGTGAGTGTGGAGAAGTTGAAATTAGGTGGTAATCTTGGTTACTCACTATGCCTTGGTTGATGGGCAAGCTGCCTGTCTTAGGGTTTTACTACTGTGAAGAGACACCATGACCAGACACCATGTCTTATAAAGGAAAACATGTAATTGGGGCTTGCTTACAGGTTCAGAGATTCAGTTCATTATCATTATGGCAGGAAGCATGGAAGTTTCCAGGCAGACTTGGTGCTGGAGGAGCTGAGAGTTCTACATGCTGTTCTGAAGGCAGTTAGGAGAAGACTGGCTTCCAGGCAGCCAGGACAAGGCTCTTAAAGTCCATACCTATATTGACACTGTCTTAGTTAGGATTTTACTGCTGTAAACAGACACCATGACCAAGGTAACTCTTATAAGGACAACATTTAATTGGGGCTGGCTTACAGGTTCAAAGGTTCAGTCCGTTATCATCAAGGTGGGAACATGGCAGCATCCAGGCAGGCATGGTGTAGGGGGAGCTGAGAGTTCTCCATTGTCATCTGAAGGCTGCTAGCATAATACTGGCATCCAGACAGCTAGGATGAGGGTCTTAAAGCCCACACCCACAGTGACACACCTACTTTGACGGGGCCACACCTTCAAATGGTGTTACTTCCTGGGCTGAGCATATACAAACCATCACATTCAACTCCCTGGTCCCATAGGCTTGTACAAACATATGAGTCTATGGGGGCCAAACCTAAACATAGCATAATAAAAATACATTTAGTCCAACTTCAAAAGTCCCCATAGTCTATAGCAGTCTCAACAATATTAAAAATCCAAAGTTCAAAGTCTCTTCTGAGATTCATCCAAACACTTAGCTGTAATCCCCAAAGCAAGACAAGAAACCAGCTGGGCAAACTCCATTCTCTTCATCTATTTGTCTATGTCAAAGTGGTCTTCAGATCTCCAACACCTTTTTCATCTTTGTTGACTGCAACAAGCTTCTTTATTCTAGGCTGGTTCTACACGCTGTAAGCAGCTGCAGCATGAGGTACAACGTTGACTATCTCTAGAACATGGCTTCTTTGTGTTCTCAGAAAACACTTCCCAGAAGATTTTACTTTAGTGATACTTGTCATTTGTTAATCAGTACTAATTTCTTAGCTCCAGGAAACCATCAATTGTCCCAGTATTCTCTTTTATTCTGGACTCTAAAGCCAGAGCCACGTGGCCAAAGGTGCTATGTTTTGCTGCTTGCTGAAGCTGGAACATAGCCCCCTTGTTCTGTTATATTTTCACCAGATTTCTGTTTTCCAACTCCTTCACTGCCTAAGTTTGGCTGTCCTGGAACTTGCTCTGTAGACTGACTTTGAACTCAGAGATCTGCCGGCCTGTCTCCTAAGCACTGGGATTAAAAGTGTGGTCCACCAAGCCTGGATTTAAGTTTTGCTTCACTAAAACTCGCATTGTTCTAAGCTGGCCTTGAACTCAGAGATCTGCTCGTCTTTGCTTCCTGGGATTAAAGTTATGTACCATCATGCCTGGATCTAAACTTAGCTGGGTAGGATCTTGCCCCAAAGTCCCTCTCCCTTAATTTGTTATCTCCTTGAATACAGGAATCAGCTCCACTTCACTTCCTGATGCCTCTTTAAATACTCAAACCATATATTTTATATTTTTCATTTCTCAGCTTGCTATGCTTGTTTAAAATGTTCCTCATGAGATTTAACTAGAGAACAAAGTCTATAATGGGCATTGCTGAGATTTCCTTTGTCAATGCAATTAATCTGAGTCTCTTAACCTTAACCTCAGGCAGACTCTTCAGACAAGAGCAAAAAGTAGCTACATTTTTGACTAAAATATTACAAAAAACAGTCTGTAAGGACACATATTGAAATTGTTCACTGAAATCTCATGGACCAGATCCAAAAAATTCAAATCATTCTCAGTAGCAAAATCTTCCATATTCCTACTAGGATAGCCCGTTAATCCCCATTTATAAAGCATTCCACTGCTTTCCAAATCCAAAGTCCCAAAATCTACATTCTTCCAAACAAAAGCATGGTCAGGCCTATCACAGCAATACCCTACTCCTGGTACCAGCTTCTGTCTTAAGTTAGGGTTTTACTGCAGTGAACAGACACCATGACCAAGGCAACTCTTGTAAGGACATTTCATTGGGACTGGCTTCCAGGTTCAGAGGTTCAGTCCATTATCATCAAGGTGGGAGCATAGCAGCATTTGTCAGGCATAGTGCAGCCAGAGCTGAGAGTCCTACATTTTTATCTGAAGACTACTAATGAAAGACTCACTTCCAGGCTGTTAGGGTCAGGGTCTTATAGCCTACACCCATAGTGACACACCTATTTCAAAAAGGCCACACTTTCTAATAGTGCCACTCCCTGGGCCAAGCATATGCAAACCATTGCAGACACACTTGTCCAAGAAGGTCACACCTACTCCAACAAGAACATACTTCCAAATTTTGCCACTCCCTGGGCCAAACATATTCAAACGACCATATTCCATTTCCTGATTCCCAGAGGCTTGTTGAAACACATGAGCTTATGAAGGCCACACCTAGCCATAAAATAATGCAAAATTCATTGGATCCAACTTCAAAAGTCCCCATAGTCTATAGCAGTCTCAATAATATTAAAAATTCAAAGTTCAGTCTCTTCTGAGATTCATCCAATCACATAACAATCCCCAAAGCAAGACAGGAAACCAGCTGGGCAAATTCCATACTCTTCATCTGCATGTCTAATGTCAAAGCAGTCTTTGTATCTCCAACTCCCTTTTCATCTTTGTTGACTGTAATAAACTTCTTTATTCTGGCCTGGTTCTACCTCCTGTTAGCAGCTTTCCTCAGCAGGTATTCCATAGCTCTGGCATCTTTAACATCTTGGGGTCTCCAAGTCAACTTCAACTTCACAGCTTTTTGTTTCAATGTCTGGGATCCACACATGATCTTCTGGGATCCTCCAAAGGGTTGGCATCATTTCCTCAGCTCTGCCCTCTGTAGCACACTAGGCTCTGGTTGACTCCACTCCATTGCTGGGTGCTGTTTACGGTAATCATCCTGTGGTACTGGCAACTCCAATCTTCTACTTGGATCTTCTGATGCAACTAGACTTCACCAATAGCCTCTCATAGTCTCTCTTCATGGTGCCAAATCTCAACATCTTTGCAAGACCCCTTCAGTCCTTGGCCATCAACTGTAATTGAGACTGTACCCTCACTAATGGCCTTCCCTGGCCTCTCACAGTGCGAAGCCTCAGCTGCTCTCCTTGAACCCTTTGTACCTTCAAAACCAGTACCACCTGGGTAGTTCTTACACATTACCAAGTCCAGCTGAAGTATAACCTTTTTCTATCTCTAGAACACGGCTTCTTTGTGCTCTCAGAAAACACTTCCCAGAAGATTTCACCTCACTGATGCTGGTCTCAATCACCACTAACCATCATCAATTGTCCCAGCAGTCTCTTATATTTTTGACTCTAAAAGCCAAAGCCACATGGCTAAAGCTACTGAGTTCTGCTGATTGCTGGAGCTGGAACATGGCCCCCTTGTTCTATTACATTATCTTAAAGTTTCTATTTTCCAACTCCTTCACTGCCTAAGCTTGGTTGTCCTGGAACTTGCTCTATAAACTGACTTTGAACTCAGAGATCTACATGCCTGTCTCCTAAGTGCTGGATTAATGGTGTGGGCCACCACACCTGAAGTTAGGCTATTCTCTACTTAGAACTTGCTCTATACCAGGCTGTCCTTAAACTCAGAGATCTGCTTGCCTTTGTCTCCTGGAATTAAAAGTTTATACCACCTTTCCTGGGCCTAAGCTTTTCATGAATTCTATGCCTCAAGATCCAGATCAGAAGACTGTGTCTTTCATTTCTGGATTTCATTCATTCCAGATTAAAAGTCCAAGTGAAAACAATCAAATAATAATGATGCCTAATAAGACATAACTACTCTAGTTCAATGGTAAAGGCACAAACAATAAGCTTAGTTGGGTGGGATCTTGCCACAAAGCCACCACCCACTTACTTTGTTTATCTCCTTGAACACAAGATTCTGCTCCATTTCACTTCCTGGTGCCCTTTATTTCTTGAACCATACATTTCACAGTTTTCCTTTCTAAGCTTGCTATGCTTGTTCAAAATGCTCTTCATGAGACTTAACCAGAGAACAAAGTCTCTGTTGGGCTGTGTCGAGACCTCCTTTGTTAATGCAATTAATATAAATACTAATTTATATTAATTATAATACAATATATATATTGGGGCTTGCTTACAGGTTCAGAGGTTCAATCCATTATCATTATAGCAGGAAGTATGACAGTGTCCAGACATGGTGTTGGAGGAGCTGAGAGTTCTACCTCTTGTTTGAAGGCAGCTAGAAGTCTTCCTTCTAGGCAGTTAGGACAAAGGTTTTAAGCCCACACCCATGGTGACACACTTCCTCCAAGAAGGTCACACTACCCCAATAAGGCTACACTTCCAAAACTACTGCCACTCCCAGGGCCAAGCATGCTCAAACTACCACAGTGCCCAACTACAGTTAGGCCTGGGACTATGAGGATGCTATGGAAGGGGAGACTGTTAGTGCTGGTGCTGTCATAGCTGGGATGGTACCCAGGCTGCTTGACCCCATCACGTACTTGGATTTTTAGCTTGGTCTTGGGAAACAGGCTAGGTCTGTGGGGGATGGCTTGAATTGGAAAATATCTGGATTATTAACAGGTAAGTCTTATTGTAGACTCTGTAACCAGAGCTAGTCCTGGCAGTGTGGTAGTGGTGGGGAGAAGTGTATTCTGGGCCACTCACAAGTCTTGGCTGGTCCACAATCTGCCTGAGATTATGAGATCACTCAGTCTTTTATCTGAGCTGGTGCTGGGGAAACGAGTTCTGGTTCCCTAACCAAGCTTTGCTGGTCAGCAAATTGTTTGGCTCTCACTAGACTTGGGAATGTAAAGATGTTGAAGATGGAAGAAGTTTTGATCTCTCACTGGCATAAGCTAGTAGCCAGACAGCTTCAGCCCTAGGGCTGCAGGAGTGTCCAAGTACAGGGTAATTAAGTTTCTCACCAGGAGAGCAAGCTGTGAGACTCAAGTAAGTGTGGGGAGTATTAGTAGCACACCAGCATATTGAGTTCTCACAAGGTTGGTGCAGTTCACAGTCTGATTGACCATTGTTAGGGAACATGGGGACAGATGTAACAGGTGAAGTTGTTGGGCATTCCCAATGTTGGATGGTTGTGAAGATTTAGTTCAGCTGGTCTGGGATTATGGGGATAACACAGGGGTGGGTGGGGATAGGGAGCTTGTTCACTTACCAGGTTGCACAGGTCAGCTTTTCTGCCTGAATAAACTAGGCCTGGGAAACTGAGGAGGGTGCTGAGTACAAGGCTTAATTGCTCACCTGGCTACACAGTTACTCAGACTAGTTACACTGACTAAGCCTGTGATTGTGGAGATGGCCAAGGCAGGTATATATATGTTGAACTCATTCTAGACTATCCTAGTACTAAGGCCACATGATCCTAGTCTTGGCCTATGAGTGTCAGGAATGTGAAGGTAGATTGGTTACACATTGTATTTGCTGATAGACATGCTCCTTGACCACAGTTAGACCTGGTGGTGTGAGGATGCTACAGGATTGGAGAGTCTTAATCACTGAGTAGGCTGAACTGGGTGGGGCACAGACTGTTTTACCCATACTAGTCCTGGACAGTCAGATCATGGAAGAAGAGTGAGTCTTCATCACTGAGCAAGATAAACTCTCGCCAAGATTGTAGGGATGACACAGGGTGACAAAATCTGTCTGCATGATTGCAGATTGACCAGTGAGTATAAATATGGTGGGTAAATGTGTGGTTCTAGTTTACTTACCAATCTGCCTGGGATTGTGAAAATACTTGTTAATCTTAGTAGGGACTGAGTTATAAACAGACTTGGCTTGTTAGTAAGCTTCTTGACCAAAACTAGGTCTAGTTCAAAGATGGTGTAGGAGGTTACTACCTCACCACAGTGAACTCAATCCTAGGCTGCTTCCTGAAAGTTAGACTTCAGATTGTAAGCATGTTCTGGGCATGCAGAGGTACTGGTAACACACCAAGCTGGGCTAAAGTGTAGGGTCTGCTATCTAAGCACGCCTGAGAGCATTAGTAATATAGAGGAATGTAAAATTTTGAATTCTCATTAGATACATAGTCTAATTGACTCCAGCTAGTCCAGGAAATATGAAGATGGCTCAGGCAGGCAAGGTTCATAGTACCTTACCATGCTTTGCTCCTGTGTAAGTTGTATAAGGCAGACTAAGGGTAGCAGTGTGGAGGTTTTGTGAAAGGGCAGGTCTTAAATTAACCACTTTGTTGTGCTTTTCAGGGATCTGATTTACTCAAACTAGGTCTGGGATTCTTAGAAGTGTGCTGGACTGGGGTTGGGTGGTCTTGATCACTAATCAGGGTAGCCTGGTGAGCATACAGCTTGACCCTAGCTATGCCTAGAAAACTGGGGATGCCATCTGCTGACAAGTGTCTGAGTAACTTACACACACACACACACACACACACACACACACACACACATTTTTTCATACAATATGTTTTGGTTCTTTCTTTCTCTTTTCCAACTCCTCCCAGAACCTCTTCATCTCCCAACAGACTCAACTTTATGCTCTATCTCAAAAAGAAAGGAAAACAACAAAAAACAAAGCAAAAAATCCCTCCCAAATCTAATAAAGCAAACAAACAAAAGCCTCCAAACTAAAACAACAATATAAAACTGAAAAAAATGCACAGAAAAAAAACATTGAGTGTATTTTGTGTTGGCTAACTACTCCTGGGAATGGAGTCTTGCCTTAGATTATGGTTGATATATCCAGTGTGATTTCATGAGAGAAAATGGAATCCCGTTCCCAGTAGTTATCAATTCTAAGTAACTTCTTGGTTAGTGGTGTGACTTTGTGCTCCCTTTCCCTTGTCAATGGTCTGATTTTATGTGGCTTGAACTTATGCAGGTCTTCTGCATGCTGTCAGAGACTCTGGGTCAGTGTATATGTACATTCATTAGCCCTGTTCTATCTGGAAAACACTGTTTCCTTAGAGCCATCGACCACCTCTTGCTCTTATAATACTATGCCTCCACTTCTATCATAGATCCTAAGCCAAGGTAGATCGTATATTTGGGCTTTGTAACTCAATTTTGGCCTATGAGTGTGAGGCATACACAGGGACCTTAAGCCTTCATTAGGTTAAACTGATGGGCAAGATGCTGGAGCACAGCTAGGCCTGGGAGTGTGAGGATGTGCAGGAGAGGAAAGTCTAGGTCAAGGATTCTCAGCCTTCCTAATGCTGTAACCCCTTTCAATATAGTTCCCAATGTTGTCCTGACACCCCCAAACCATAAAATTATTTTTATTACTACTTCATAACTGTAATTTTGCTACTGTTATGAATTGTGTTTTCCAGCAGTATTAGGTGATCCCTGTGAAAGGGTGGTTTGATCCCCAAAGGAGTCACAGACCCTCATGTTGAAAACTAGTTGTTTAGATCACTGACTAAGCTATGATGGTGAGCAGGCAACTTGAGCCTAGCTTGGACTGAGACTGTCCAGGTGGAATATGGGTGTCAAGGTCTGGGTCACTCATAGGCAGGCCTGGAATGCTGACCACAAGCATTAGAATAGACTGGGGGTGGGGGCAGGGTCTTGATTTCTCATGAGGCTAGAATTTTGTATAAGCTACATGACAGAAGCTAGGCCTTGTAATATGAGGATAGGGTAGAGACAGGGACAGGAGCTTGATAAGTCAGCATTCTAGGCTTGTGCCAAGGTGGTTGATGGGAGGGCAAGGGTCTGTCATCACCCATCAGGCTGTGCTGCTCAGCAAGCTGCTTCACCTGAACTAGACCTTGGAGTGTCAGGAAGGCTCTGGATGCAGAGTCTTTTTTAAAAATAAATTATTCACCTTACACCGCTGTCCCACCCCTAGTCACTCTTTCTCCTATAATCCTTCCCCCATCTCCCCCTCCCCTTCTCTTCTGAGCAGGTGGGGGCCCCTTGGGTATCCTTCCCTCACCTGGCACTTTAAGTCTGTGCTAAGCTAGGTGCTTCCTCTTTCACTGAGGCCAGACAAGGCAGTCCAGCTGAAGAACATATCCTACATACAGGCAGCAGCTTTTGGGATAACACCTGCTCCAGTTGTTCAGAACCCACATGAAGACCAAGCTCCACATCTGCTACATATGAGTGGGGAGGCCTAGGTCCAGTCCACATATATTCTTTGGTTGGTGGCTCAAAATTGAGAGCTGCAATGTTCCAGGTTAATTGGTTCTATTGGTCTTCCTGTGAAGTGCTTATTCCCATAGGGGTCCACAATCTTTCTCCTATACTTCCATAAGAGTCCCCAAGCTCCATCCACTGTTGGCTGTGGGTGTCTGTATCTGTTTGAGTCAGCTGCTAGGTAGACCATCTCAGAGGACAACATGCTCCTTTCTGCAAACATAACCAAGTATCATTAATAGTGTTAGGGATTGATGCTTGCCCGTGGGATGGGTCTTAAGTTAGGCTGGTTATTTGGGTTATTGGTTAGCCATTCCCTCAGTCTCTGCTCCCTTCACTGTGCCTGTGTTACTTGTAGACAGAATAAATTTGGAGTTGAAAGTTTGGTGGGTGGGTTGGTCTCTCTATTGCTCCACTGGGGTTCCTGCCTGTCTACAGGAGGTGGCCTCTTCAGGTTCCATATCCTTAATGTAGTGAGTCACAGCCAAGGGTCATCCCCATTGATTCTTGGGCACCTCCCTTATCCCAGGTCTCTGTCTCATTATGGAGATGCCCCCATCCCTCCTGTCAGTTGCAGATTTCCATTCATTTTTATTGCTATCTAGCCATCTCTCCTGTCCTTCCCTACACCTGATCCAGAACTCTCCATTCCCTTCCACCCTTCTCTTCCTTCCAGTTTCCTCCCTCCATCTGCCTCTTATGACTAGTTTATTCCCCTTCTAAGTGTGATTTAAGCTTCCTCAATTGGGTCTGTGGAGTGTAACATGGTACCTGTATTTTATGGCTAATATCCACTTATGAGTACATACCTTGCATGTCCTTTTGGGTCAGGGTTACCTCACTCAGGATGTTATTCTCAAGTTCCATCCATCTGCCTACAGAATCCGTGATGTCTTTCTTTGTTTTTAATAGTTGAGTGGTATTCCATTGGGAAAGGACCTTCACCAACCCTACATCTGACAGAGGGCTAATATCCAAAATTTACAAAGAACTCAAGTTAAACATCAATAACTCAAATAAGCCAATTAAAAGTGAGGAACAGGGCTAAACAGAGAATTCTCAACAGAGAAATCTCAAATGGTTGAGAAGCAGTGAAAGAAATGTTCAAAGTTCCTGATGACTCTTTAGTCATCAGAGAAATGTAAATCAAAACAACTCCAAAAATCAAGATACCCATCAGAATATCTAAGATCAAAAACTCAAGAGATAGCACATGCTGGTGAGAATGTGGAGCAAAGGGAACACTTCATCATTGCTGGTGGGAATGCAATCTTGTACAACCACTTTGGAAATCAATTTGACAGTTTCTCAGAAAAAAAAATAGGAATAGTTCCTACCTCAAGACCCAGGTATACCACTCCTGGGAATATACCCAAAAGATACCCCAACATGCCACAAAGAGACTTGCTTAGCTATGTTCATAGCGGCTTTATTTGTTATAGCTAAAAATAGGAAGCAACGTAGATGCCCCTCAAATGAAGAATGGATAAAGAATATGTGGAGGTAGGATTTTTAATCATTAAATAGGGTGAGCTGGCACTGAGTCTATGTGAACAAATATTGGCTTCTGACTGTGAGGAAGGTTAAGACAGGAGGCAATCTTGGTCAATCAGTATGCTTGTCATAGGCAAGCTATTAGACCATTGTAAAGCCTGGAGGTACAAGAACTATCAGAGAGGTGAGAGTCTTGATCCCTGACTAAGCTGCACCGGTAACTGAACCACCTGTACGAAAGTCCTGAGATGAAAGAGAGGCCCTGACCCAGACCACATACCAAGTTAAGCTGGAGAGGAGAAAGTTTTTCTTGGGTTTATGGAGATGGCAGAGGTGAGCCTGGGTCACCCCTATCCTGGTCTGATAGGCAAGCATCTTTGGCTCAAACTAGTCACAAGAGTTGGAGGGCAGTGTGTGAGGACAGGTCTTGATAATGTACCAGTCTGGGCTGGTGTTTGGGAAGCTTGACCAGAGCCTGAGAATATATGCATAACAGGGCACGCAATAGTCTGGCTCACTTACCAAGCTTCTACTATTGAGGGATCTGCTTGACCAAACTAGAGTTTGGAATCTACAGAAGGAGCTGGAGTAGGAGTCCTATCACTTACAGGATGGAAGTGTTGCTCATGCTGTGTAAACCAAGCCAGGCATATTGGTGTGAGAAGGATTCTGAAGGGAGAGCCTGGATCACTAGAGTACTTAGGAAACTCACTTCTGTCCTCTGGTGTTCACACTACACTGTCTGACCTGAAAACATGGTGGAATTATTGGTATGGTTGGCAAGTGTGGGATCTCTTTGGGCTGATACAAAGTCTGCCAGTGACTAGAAGACCACACCTAGACTAAGCAGGTACAGAAAGGCAGGGGTCTGACTCACTACCAAGCTTGACTAAGCAACAATGTACTTGGTCCAAATTCACCCTGGAAGTTTCAGTTTGGTGCAGAAGAGTGAAGTCTTCTCACAAAGGACTCACCAGGACAGACTGATGCCCAGGCTGTTTCATCAACACATAGACCTGGAACAATGAGCATAACCTTGGAGTGCAGGATCTGGTTCAGGCAACAGGCTGGGTTATGATGTTCAGGCTATGGCACACAAGCAAGACCACAGACCATTATTGTAATACTGGAAAGATAATATATTGAGTTATCATCAAGTTTGGATGGTACACAGTCTGAATGACCACAGCGAAGCCACAGAGTGTGAGGACAGAGCCAGAGGAAAGCATTGGAAAATGAGTCTTGACAACTTACCAGGCTGGGCTGTTCCTCTGACTGTGAGCATAACGATGGTAAAAAGCCAAGCAGGGAATTTGGACACTCACTAGGGTGCATTGTCTACTCATGATCATGGGGTTCCTTGCTACTGTGACCTGGTGCAGGATAGCAGGGGTCTGCTACCAGGCTTCACAGTGAGATGCTTGACCCAAACATGGCCTGGGAGATTCAGGACAATGAAGCTCAGTAGGCTGCCCTGTAGTGTAGGACCCCAGCCAAGCCTGGGGCCTTAGTAGAACAACGGCAGGATGTGATGTTGAGCTCTCCCTGAGCTTGGATGTGCTGTAGTTTGTCTGAACTCAGCTAGGCCAGGGAGTGTGTCTATGGCTCTGACAGGTGAGCTTCTTGAAATTTTACTGCACATGGATGATGGTCAGACTGTGTGGCACCAGCTAGGCCTATCAAGTATACTATTGGAATAGGGCATAGTTTATTATCAAAGCTACAGATTTATCTTAGATGGTAAAAGCTGAGTATATGTAAAAAAAATCTGTCATCTAAAATATTGAAATCTGTACAACTTTGCTGCAGACAATACACATGAACTGTGGAAATTATAGCAGTTCATAATATACCAAATTATTAGGAAACACTAAAAAAATTTATAAAATGGATGTTGGTTTCTGGGAAATATTTTTACCCAATTAAGTATAAGGAAGTTACTATCTACACCTCCACTTCTTAAAAATAAGTGTACTTAGAAAACTACAAAGTGGTAAAAATTCTGTGAACAGGCTGGTGCTAACAAACATGGTTCAGTGTTTTTTTTTAAAGGCCTTTTAAAAGCCCTTTGTAAAATCACATTCTAGTGTCCTGATAAAACTAAGGATATAATACAAGGTCTTATTTGTCCTTAGGTGAAAGATGGTTATTGAAATACAGATTTTTCTTAATGGAACTGATGTGAAAATAAAGGTATAATATCTGGGAGAAACCATCCTGTGACTTCATTCCCTTGTAAATAAAGTGAATGCTTCCTTGAACTCACAGGCTATTACATCATTAAAAGGTACTATCCAAACTATAGCAGTAAAATTATAAACACTGTCTCATGCCAGGTTTTCACAGCTGTGACATGGTTTAAATTCAATAATCCATCCCCAAGAGGAGCCCACCCAAAGCAAAAAATCAATTTTATCCGTCCATTATAAGATGATCCATCGGTAGACTGTATCTTAACCTGACACAGCCATCATATTGTAGTTTTTAGAAGGGCTTCTGCCCAAAAGAGGTTCCTCTTTGCAACTGCTTCTGCTATCTACCATTTGTGCACTGGTGCTGTTTTGAGAGCTACCT
>JADRCG010007253.1:29733-40884 GCA_019844195.1 Rhabdomys dilectus
GGCAGTTCTTGAACCTATTGCCTGACTGTGGATCCTGTTCCCTGGCTAGGCATCCTTGTCTGTCCTTGGTGGTGGAGGGTGTGCCCAGTCCTGCAGTGACTTGAAGGGCCAGGGTGGGTTGGTGCAGGGTATTGATTGCTCTTTGAGCATTTGAAGTTGTGCATAAAGCTTGTAGAACCATCTCATTGTAAATAAAGCCCCTCCTGACTCTCCCAGACCAGGGATGTTTTTGCATTCCCAAGGACAGGAAAGGACTGACATATAAGCAGTGATTGTTGATGAGGAAGCCTTTCTGATTTCCCCAAACCACATGTCAGCAGTTTCAAGAGCATCTAACCAACTGCTTTGAGCAATTCTCCACCATTATGGGTTCATTCTTACAATTTTCTAGTGGTATTTCAAATATAATAAAACCTGGACTCCTGTTTAAACCCTGTGATATTTTGTTGAATTATACAAATTATAAGCCACATAAGAGACAGGAGATACAGCCTCAGCATAATGAGAGGAAGTTTGGTAAATGGGGCCAGAATTAGAAGTACCATGTGGTCTTCATGTGGTTTCAATCAGAAGAGGGTCAGTCCCTCTTCTGAAACCAGGGTGTTTTCTTCTCTGGCCAATTCCTGGTATGTGGTATGGCTGTATCAGTCCTGTTGGATCCAGAGAAAGCCTACATGAGAAAGCATACTCGTGCAGCCTCTGGTCCTGCACCAGCTTTGACAATTATGCTGTGCTTCTATAGGTGTCAGTGGGGATTAAAGTATAAGTTTATTTTGCAAGCTGTTCCTGAACAAGGTAATACCTTATCCCCTGAGTGTGTTTATATATTTGTTTTTTTTTTTTGAGTCATAAATGAGCTTGTTCAATTATGATTTATCCTTGGGAGTGTTCTATGAAACTTGAATTTCCTAGAGTTGCAAAAGGAGATTAAAAAACAAAAACTAATCAAAACAGACAATAGTCTTGCATATTTATCTAAAACTTAGTTTGGGGATCCTCTGAACATATCTTTGAACAGCATAAATAAACCTGTAGAGAGAGTATGAGCACAAACATGAACATATTAACATTTTTTGACACCATAGCTCTAATAATTTAATTGTTTAATGCTTTAGGATTTATGCTCTTAATTTATGAGAACTCTTGATTTTCATAGAGTGGAAGTAGAATTTTCTACATATGTCTTATTATGCAGACACACATAGTGTTTGTTTAGACAGACTCATGTGGTGTTTTGCTAAGATAGACTCCCATGGTGTTTTGCTAGGTGAAGATCCATGGGAGGTCACAGAATTTTTAGAGAACATATAAATCATACTCAATGGACAGTAATATCATGCTTGAATAGCTAAGCTGGCAATGCTTTGTTTGTGTTGCATCTTCATTTTTGCTGATCTCTGCTTGATTAAGAGAGGCAGGGCAGAGAACTTCTTCTGGTGCCCTAGCTGGTCCTGGTCATTCCCACTGACTCATCATGCCAATTAGACAGAAGACTGGTGGTTTCTGCTATATTGTGCCACCAATGATAATTCATGTTTTGTGTCCTGACACTACTGAACTGGACTGCTGGTATCCTGACAGAGACTGGAATCACCCAGGAACTACTTCTAAACAGGTCTACATCCCTTTTCCTATTTACATTCCTTTCTCCCCTACATTTAGACAGTGGTCTAGAAGGGGTTCAAAACATTTAAGAACCCTTATTTAAGGCATATTTTTTAAAAATCTAAGTCTACAGGTGGTGCCCAACATGGCTTAGGCATAATGGATAGTTCTACTTTGATTATAGTAGAGGAAAGGTTAGATTATGAGGGATTAGCAATGTTCTTGAGGAGGTTGGCAAAATAGCAGTTACTGTAAAGTCCTAACGAAAGAGAGGACCTCTCCCTACTCAAACCTCGGGAATTCACGGCCACCCAATAACTCACAAGACACTGATCTTGATGTAATCAACAAGAGGTATATTTCAAGATCAGAGCTAAGGTCAAGACACACAACACACACAGGGGCAGTGGGGTCTGACCCCCGGGCTGTGGAGACAAAGGGAATTTAAAGGCAAAAAACACAAGGAAAGAACCACAACCCAGGGGAAGTAAGGGAAGTCATTGGAAAGCACCTGTGGAAAGTACCAGCCCATTAGTTTGTGACAGGGTCCAAGGAACAGTCATGGGGAACATTTTGTATAGGCTATTCTCGAGAGCCTACTCATACTCAATCATCTGTCTTGTGGTCAGCCAAGTTCCTGAAACACAGAGCTCATGACCAAGCTGACCTGAACTCTTGGTTCTGCTCAGCCTGCTAGGAGTTTTTGAAAAATTTTAACCCTTTCATTCCCCACTTCTTCTGATGTAAAAAAAAAGTTTTAATCATAGAACTAAATTTCAGCATCTTTATAATCTGGATTTTCTTTTAACCCTGTAAAGCATGGCATTGTTGGCATAATATTAAAATCTTAACAGTACTTATTCTTTCTCTAACAAAGATAACTAATCTATTTAATATATAAGGGCCTATAATTAGAAGTTCTTTTCATGTGGGAGGCATGAATTTAAGTGGAGGTATCTTTGACTTTCACCGCTGTGGGGGATGGTCAGGATACCAGGTATGGTTCTTTCTAGTAAAGCTCATGGTTCTTGACCCAGTGGCAGAGGATGAGAACAGCGTCTCCAACCTAGAACTGATGAGGCACACTCAGGTCTTCAGTCTCATAAGCTTCTTTTAACTTCTCCCAGACCTCATATCGGACCACCTCAAGTGTTTTCATCTGCACGAATAGGGATTTAGAAAGAACAACATCAGAATCATATACTCCACCTGTCTCAGTAAGTGATAGAGACCCCCTACATAAAATATTATAAGGTGTTAGCTTAAATCATAACCCAGAACAAGGCAAAAGGAAGGAGGGCTGTCCAGTCATCCCCACAGGTCTTCAACTTTGTCAAGGTCTCTTTAATAGTTCTATTCATCTTTTCTACCTGTCTTGAATTCTTGGGTCTGTAAGCACAATTAATCCCCAGCTGGGTGGCCAGTTACTGGCTTACCTGGGCAACAAAGGCAGGACCATTGTCAGACTCAATTATTTTGGGTATTCCAAACCTGGGGAAGATCTCTTCCAAGATCTTCTTAACCACCACGTTGGCAGTCTCAGTCTTTGTAAGAAAGGGTTCTACCCAGCCTGAAAAAGTATCTATAAAGATGAACAAATATTTGTTACCATATTTAGCAGGTTTGACTTCTGTGAAGTCTTCTTCTCAGTAGGCCCCACGTCTGTCTTTTGGGAGTCTTCTTTCTGGGGGACATCTTGAATACTCAGCTTTAGTCAGGGCACAGGCCTCACAGTTTTTTACTACTGCTTCAGCTACATCAGATAAGTTCAACACATAAAATTTTGAGGACTTTATCAAGTTCTTCAGGTATTTAGCTCCTAGGTGAGCTAAATGATGTAAATTTGTTACATATCTTCATCCTTCTTTCTGTGGAAGGACTATTTTTAACATGGACATCAAGATATTTTCTCGGACTTTCAACAGTCAGGATCACAGCTCTTTGAGCAGCCTTTTTAGCAGTCAAATCTGCCATCTGATTTCTTTCAGCAATAGCATCCTGAGTTTTCTGATGTCCGGGACAATGAATTATGGCCACTTTTTAGGCAGACAGATCGCCTCAAGGAGGTTCAGTATTTTTTTCTTTGTTCTTAATGTCTTTTCATGCAGAAGTCAGCAGTCCCCTGTCTGTAAATTGTCCCATGAATTTGGGCAGTGGCAAAAGCATACCTGTGGTTAGTGTCCTTCTGGCAGGCTGTTGGCCCAAATCACTCAGTGCCCTTGTGTTTGGGGCATAGATGTTCAGAATTGAGATGTTCAGAATATCATCTTGGTAGATTTCCTCTGAGTATGAAGTGTCCTTCCTCTTATATATAAGCAAACCCAAAAATTCTACTACAAAATTATCCTACAGCTGAATAACACCTTCAGCAAAGTGGCTGGAAACAAAATTAACTCGGAGAAATCAATAGCCTTCCTTTATACAAATGATAAGCAGGCTTAGAAAGAAGTTAGGAGAGCAACAAACACCCTTTACAATAGCCACAGACAATATAAAATATCTTGGTGCAACTATGACCAAGCAAATGAAAGATCTATATGGCATGAAATTCATGTCCCTGAAGAAAGAAATTGAAGAATACATCAGAATATGGAAAGATCTCCCATGCTCATGGATAGGTAGGATTAACATAGTGAAAGTGGCAATCTTACCCAGAGAAATCTACAGATTCAATGCAATTTTCCATCACAATTCCAGCACAACTTTTTATAGACCTTGAAAGAGCAATTCTCAACTTCATTTGGAAAAACAAACAACCCAGGATAGCCAAAACAATCCTGAGCAATAAAATAACTTTGGGAGGAATCACCATTCCTGACCTCAAGCTGTACTAAAGAGCAATAGTGACAAAAACCACATGGTATTGGTAGATAAACAGGCACATTAATCAATGAAATCTAATTGAAGACCCAGAAATAAACCCACTGATCTAAGGATACTTGTTTTTTTATAAAGAAGTCAAAAACATATTGTCTTAATTAGGGTTTAACCACTGTGAATAGACATTATGACCAAGGCAACTCTTATATAAAACAACATGTAATTGGGGCTGGCTTACAGGTTCAGAGATTCAGTCCAGTATCATCAAGGTAGAAGCAGGGCATCATCCAAGCAGGCATGGTGCAGGAGAAGCTGAGAGTTCTACATCTTCATCTGAAGGCTGCTAGTGGAAGACTGGCTTCCAGGTAGCTAGGATGAGGTTCTTAAGCTCACACCCACAGTGACACACCTACTCCAATAAGTCCATACCTTCTAATCTTGCCATTCCCTGGTCCAAGCATATGCAAACCATCACACATACAATGAAAAAAGGAAACATCTTCAACAAATGGTGTTGGTATAACTGGATATCTACATGTAGAAGAATGAAAATAATTCCATATTTATGATCCTGCAAAAAAAAAAAAAACTCAAAGACAAGTGGATCAAGGACCTCAACATAAACTCAGATACACTAAATCTCATAGAGAAAGTACAGGAGACAATTTTCTGAACAGAACACGAATGGCTCAGGATTTAAGACCAAAAATTGATAATGAAATATCATGAAACTGTGTAAGATTGTGTAAGGCAAATGACACGTTCAGTAGGACAAACTGGCAGCCTACAGATTGGGAGCGGATCTTCATCAACCTTATATCTGAAAGAGGGCTAATATCCAAAATTTACAAAGAATTCAAGAAGTTAGACACCAGCAACACAAATAACCCAATTAAAAATGGTTTACAGAGATAAACAGAGAATTCTTAACAGAGGAATTTCAAATGGACAAGAAGCACTTAAAGAAAATTTCATAGTCCTTAGTCATTGGGGAAATACAAAACACATCTACTCTGAGGTTCCATCTTATACCCATCAGAATGGCTAAGGTTCAAAAACTCAAGAGACAGCATATGCTGGTAAGGATGTGGAGCAAGGGGAGCACTTCTTCATTGCTGGTAGAAGTGCAATCTTGTACAACTACTTTGGAAATCAATTTGACAGTTTCTCAGAAAACGGAATAGTTCTTCCTCAAGACGCAGCTATACCACTCCTGGCTATATACCCAAAAGATGCTCAAACATCCCACAAAGACACTTGCTCAACTATGTTCATAGCAGCTTTATTTAAAATAGCCAGAAACTGGAAAAAACCTAGATGTCCCTCAACTGATAGATAAAAATCCCCAACTGATGGATAAAAAATGTGGTACATCTATACAATGCAATATCATTCTGCCAGTAAAAGAAAGACTTGAAGTTTGCAGGCAAATGGATGGAGTGAGGTAAACCAGTCCCCAAATGACATACATGGTGTGTACTTATACGTGGATATTAGCCATAAAATACAGGTAGCATGCTACACTCCACAGACCCAAAGAAACTAAACAAGAAGGAAGCTCCAAGTGAGAAAGTATGCATCTCAGGGGAATAAAATAGTCATAAGAGGCAGATGGAGGGAGGGAAATGGGAGGAAGCAAGAATGGGTAGGGGAATAGGGGGTCAGGAGAGATGGCTAGATGGCCATGAAAATGAATGGAAATCTGCAACTGATAGGGGTGAGGAAGTTGGGGCAGGGGATCTCCAGGATGTGACAGAGTCCTGGAATAAAGGAGGTGCCCAAGAATCAATGTGTGCCACTTTAGCTGTGTCTCACAACATTGGGGATATGAAATCTGAATATACCACCTCCTGTAACCAGACAGAAACCTCCGTGGAGTGATAGAGACACCAATTCACCCACAAAACTTTCAACTCAAAATTCATCCTGTCTACAAGAAATCAGGCATGGGGGTTGAAGTAGTTACTGAGGGAACAGCCAACCAATAACTAGCACAACTTGAGACCCATCCCATGGGCAAACATCAATCCCTGACACTATTGATATTCAGTTATACCTGCAGACAGGAGCATATTGTACTCTGAGAGGCTTCACCTAGCAGCTGACTCAGACAGATGCAGACACCCACAGTCAAACAGTGGATGGAGCTAGGAGACTCTTATGGAAGAATAGGAGGAAGGATTGCTGGCTCTTAAGGGGATAGGAACTCTACAAGAGGATCAACAGAGTCAACTAACCTGGAAACTTGCTGTTCTCAGAGACTGAACCACCCATCAAAGAGTACATACAGGTTGGACCTAGGCGCCCCCACACATATGTACCAGATATGCAGCTTGGTCTTCACATGGGTCCCAAACAATTGGAACAGGGGCTACCCTAAAAACTGTTGCCTGTACCTGTGATATGTTCCTCTAGCTGGACTGCCTTGTCTGTCCTTAATGTGAGAGGAAGCACCTAGCCTCACAGACATTTGAAGTGCTAGGGTTGGGGGTATATTCAGGGGGTCCCCACCTGCTCAGAGAAGGAAAGATGGATGAAGGATTATGGGAGTGGGTTACCAGGATGGGGACAGTGAGTAGTATGTATAGTGAATAAATAAAGAAAATTAAATTAAAATTTAAAAAGCTAAGTAAAAAATTTAAGACAAATACAGAAAAGATTTCTGAGTTAATTATAAAAGGTAGAATATAAGATTATTCCAATTGTCAGGAACAGATCCTATCAAAATTTCATATGCCAAGATTATGTCATTATTGGTGATTAACGAAGATTGGCAAATAACTTGGATGGAATGATAACAAATATCTGAAAATTAAATGTATACAACTTTAAAACTAATTGAATGTTTCCACCTATTGTAAAGAGAACACTAATTCCAGAGGTACCAACACTCTATACTGATACAAATAAGGTGCAGATGGCAGAATATAAATCAAACAGAATAAGCAAGGTACTCAAAAGTCCATATACCTCAGTTTAAAAATCAGAATTATATGCAGTCCTTATGGTATTATTAGATTATCCTGAATCTCTTAACATAATCACTGACTCTTTATATGCAGAAAGAGTTGTTTTGCATATAGAGACTGCTTAATTTGTACCCAATAACTTAGTTAATTTTATTATTTATACAATTACAAGAGGTCATCAAAAGTAGAAACCATCCATTATATATTACTCATATTCAGTCTCATACAAGTTTTCCAGGTGTATTAGCTCAAGAAAATGATGAAATTGACTGATTACTAATAGCAAATATGTTAGAATCCTCAAAATTTTATGAAAAACATATTAGTGGGTGAGGTTTAATGAAAAAAATTTTCCATCACTTGGCACCAAGTCAAATAATTAAAACTATGTCCTATGTGTTCTCTATACCACCAAATTCCTTTAACTGCTGGTAGTAACCATAAGGGTACCAAAGAAATGACATCTGGCAGCTAATTGTTTTCCATTTTGCAGAATTTGGAAAACAGGTATATACACCACACCACTGATATAGACTCAGGGTTTCAGTGGGCATCTGCCTTAAGCTCTGAAAAGGTTGATTGTGTTATTACACACTTACTGGAAATAATGGCAATTATGGGGATACATGCACAATTTAAAACTGATAATGTTCCTACATATGTAGCCAATAAAATGAAATAATTCTTTACATATTATAATATAAAGTGTATTACTGGTATATCACATAATCCCACTGGACAAGCAGTTATAGAAAGAGCCAATCATACCTTAAAATTGATGCTTATTAAACAAAAAAGGGAGAATAACCCCCCCCCCAAGGAACAGACCAAATAATGCCTTGTTAACTCTAAATTTTCTTAATGTTGGTGTAAAAGGAACAACAACATCTAAGAGACACTAGGTTATGTATTAAAAAAAAAAACCTTGAGGAACTATGCCAACCAATATACTATAAGAATGTGTTGACATTAGAATGAAAACCTGCAGTAGTTTTAAGATGGGGATGTGGGAATGGGAAAATACTGTTACCAACAAACTTTATAAAGTTAGATCTGACCAGGGAATACCTCTTATCAGCGGATATATGAATGTCTTCACAAAGCACATAAGCCTGAGTGATTCAATATCATAGATTGTCTCAGTTACTGATTTCTTCAAAATATGCAGTGTTTAAGAGCAGTGGCTGCTCTTCCAGATGTCCTGAGTTCAATTCAATTCAATTCAATTCAATTCAATTCAATTCAATTCAATTCAATTCAATTCAATTCAATGACTCACAACCATCTGTTAGGATCCAATGTCCTCTTCTGGTGGGTCTCCTGACAGTGAGTGTGTGCTTATATACATTAAATAAATAAATCTTCAGCTTCAAAAGTGGTAGCCCAAATGATTGTACACAGAGACTGGACAGCACACAGACTTGGCAGAAGATATAGACTGGACCCACAACACATAGACTAGATAAAAACAGAGGTGAGCAACAAATGCTATAGCTAGTGTTTTTGCTTTTTGTTTGTTTGGTTGGTTTTTTTTTTGTTTTTTGTTTGTTTGTTTGTTTTGGTCCCAAACAGAATTCTTTCTCCAATTCAGCATTAAGTTATCATAAGACCACCATTGGCAGAGATGGTGCTTCAGACCCCCTCCTATACCCAGAGACAGCTTGACTCCCAGAAGGTCTGTCAGAACAAGGCTCACAGGTGAGACACCTTCTGCCCCAATACCTGACCTAAGTGGGACTCCCACAGGGCCCAGGAGATGCAGTACCTATCCATCACATTATCCTTCCAGTTCACAACTGTGCCCAGGAACAGATCAGGTGCTTTGTCCTGACCCCACACCAGCCCACAACCAGAGACAGCTCAACTCCCAGGAGGTTCAGCATAACCATGTTTGCAGAGACTGTCTGACTCAAGGAGGTCCATCATACACAGGCTTACAGGAGAGATAGGATCCGGTCAAAGAGAGCAAGTCCAGTTAACACCTGTGATAACCAGATGGTGAGAGGCAAGCCCAAGAACATAAGCAACAGAAACCAATGCCATCAAGACCCAGTTCTCCAACCACAGCAAGCCTACCACACGTAAAAAGCAAGATTCCAAACTAAAATCCAATTTCATGAAGATGATAGAGGACCTTAAGGAGGACATAAATAACTCCCTTAAAGAAATACAAGAGAACACAGGTAAGCCTTTTAAGAGAAAACACATAAATTTCTTAAAGAAATAAAGGAAAATGCAATCAAACAGGTAAAGGAATTAAAGAAAACTGTCCAGGATCTAAAAATAGAAGTAGAGACAATAAAGAAATCACAAAGAGAGGCAACCCTGGAGATGGAAAACCTAGGAAAGAGATCAGGAGTTACAGATACAAACGTCACCAACAGAATACAAGAGATAGAAGAGAGAATCTCAGGTGCAGAACATACCATAGAAGACATTGACATCACAGTCAAAGAAAACACAAAGTACAAATAGCTCCTAATCCAGAAAATTCAGCACACAATGAAAAGACCAAACCAAAGAATAATAGGAGTAGAAGAGAGAGAAGATTCCCAATGCAAAGCGCCAGGAAACATTTTCAACAAAATCATGGAAGAAAATGTCCCTAACCTAAAGAAAATGATAGTCATAAATGTACAAGAAACCTACAAAACTCCAAGCAAAAAAGAAAAAAGAAGGAAAGGAAAAGAAAAAAGTAAAGGGCTATGGATATGAATGCTCGTATTTTGGCATTCTCTGAAAAGGAATTGAAATGAGGAAATGAACAAGTTTTGTATATCCAAGTTAGAAATAAAATAGGAACTTCATCATCTGCAGAAATATGTTATTTTGTCAGATTAACAACGCCTGTAAAGAGCTCTGTAGGTTTTTGCCCTTGTAGTGGAGACCAGCTTGTTACTTGAACAGCAGGGTTACAGAGATGGTGATGAAAAGCATGAGCAGGTAGACAAAGAAGTGCCAGAAGGGGCTTGTAACCATGAGGTATGTGTTCTAATTCTTTAGAAAATTAGCATGTGTGGTAAATGTTAAAAAAAAATAAGCATAGCTATTAGTTGTACTGACTGTAAATGATTTTTTAAAATGGGTTAGTAAATTTGATAAATTTAGAAAACATTAACAATATTTGAAAATGGGATGAGACTTTGGAAATATGCACACATTATTTCTTCAAATGTTCTGTGTTTTAAACAATTTAGTAACAAAACGTTTGTTGGTGTAATGGCTATTCCTGGTTGTCAACTTGACTGCATCTGGAATGAACTACAATCCAGAAAAGAAGGACACACCTGTGATCCAGGTCTTGAGGCTGGAAGACATAGACTTCTGACCTGGATCGTGACATGGAGAACTTTAGGCATAGTGGCCATGAAAAGCTTAGGCCAAGGAAAGGTAGTACACACATTCAGTTCCAGGAGACTGAGGCAAGCATATCTCTGAGTTCAAGGTCAGCCTAAGATAAAGCAAGTTCCAGATCCAGCATGGTGGTACACACCTTTAATCTGGGCCACACCTTCTGCTGGAGACCTACATAACAAGATTGGAAGAAGACTTGTTCTTCTTTGTCAGCTTGTACTTATTTGCTACTACATCAGTTGGAACCTGCTTCTACAGAAGACCAGCTGAACCAACTAGCCTCATGGGACTGAGCAATTACTAGATTATTGGACTTCCAATTCACAGCTGCTCACTGCTGGGTTAGTTGGACTGGAGATTGTAAGTCATTACAATAAGTCCCTTCATATATATATATATATAT
>JADRCG010007253.1:41284-81586 GCA_019844195.1 Rhabdomys dilectus
GCCTGTGTGTGTGTGTGTGTGTGTGTGTGTGTGTGTGTGTGTGTGTGTGTATAGATAGATATAGAGATACAGAGATAGAGATATAGAGATATATATTATATAGATATAGATATGCCATAATTTTTGTGACTCTAGAGAATCCTAATACAGCTGGGAAAACATTTTTTTGTACATACATATAAGATTTAGGAAATAAGAAGCTGCACATAAAGTAAAGCAGGTGTGCTGTAGGGAAAATCATGCTCACTCTTTAGAGGTAAACTGGCCTTAGTAAGAATTAAAAAGGAACAAAAGAAATCAAGAGTAAGCCCTCAGCAGGTGCCCGTAGGCAAAGAGATCTATGTTCTTAGGCCTGATTTCCCTTTTTTCTTGAGATCCTCAAATATGTACTCAAGGTTAAGGGAAGGTAGAAACTCTTAGTGACTGAGACATCTAATGCTGCATTAAAGAATGAAAACAGACTTCTGCCTGTGGTATTGAGACCAAGAGCAAGTCCCAATTTAAATTCTCCGTTTCTCTCTGTATGTCTTTCATCTGTAGCTTGTGGTCTGTGTTTATTGAACAGCACAGAAAACATGGTGTGGGATGATTTGAGTTTCCCAAGGAAAGAAGTTGGTTTACTGACTACAGTTGACCCCCAGTAGCACTCAAAACTGCACAGATGCTATCAACCTATATCTACTTGTTACTTCCACCACTGATGGGATATTTGTAAGGTTGCTTTCAACAAATGATTACCACGCCACACACATATACACATAAAATATTGTGGATCAAGGACATGAAAGAGTACCTAGTTTGCGATTACAGTACGGATTCAGCTTAGGTTATAAAAGCTGATTGCATGTTTTCTTAAAGACAGGTTAAACTTAAACAGCTGAATAGAGATGGTAATAGATTAAATACATAATTTCAAATGATCTCAAGGTGTAGTAACAGCTTCTTTATAAGGATTTGTAAAAGTTTATCTCTTCAAATGCTTGCTTTTGAGAAAAAAAATATATCAGCACAACTCACCAGGCTTTGTGAAACAAGATAGGCCTGCAACTGTAACAACAGGCTTTTCCACCAATGCCCCAGTTCCCAAATAACAACTGAGAGACTTATTATTTATTTACAAATGCCTGGGCCATAAGCAAAACTTGTTTCCTGACTACCTTGTAACTCAATTAGCCCATTTATATTATTCTATGTCTACCACATGGCTAGTTACCTCTCCTCAGCTTCATAAAGTCTGACTTCCTCTGAACCTAGGGTGAATCTCCCATGCTTGGTGCTTGACTCTTTCCCAGAATTCTCATATTCTTTCTCTCTGTCTCTCTCTGTCTCTCTCTGTCTCTCTCTGTCTCTCTCTGTCTCTCTGTCTCTCTCTCTCTCTCTTTCTCTCTCTTTCTCTCTCTTTCTCTCCTCCTCTCTCCCAGAACTCCCACCTTTTACTTCTTGGATTTTGCTAATAGGCCATCAGATTTTTGTTGACAGGTGACACTTCCATATAGTAGCTAAGAAATTATTCCTAGAATGCTGTGAAACACTGAGGTCTTAGGAGTGCACAGGTCTGGGTTACTCACCAGGCTGGAGTTGAGTAAAAGACCTTGTGACTAAAGCAAGGACACAGGATAATTGTTGATAGGACAGCGCCAGAATAAGATCTTTCAATTATTTTCACTTATTTTAAGAGTTTTCACTGGGTTGGGTTAATATGCAGTCTGATTTGCCTCAGCTAGGACAGAGATAGTAAGAGTGTGAAGGCAAGGGGAGACATTGGAAAATAACCTTACAAACTCTCTGATACTAACTAGGCCTGGCTGTGTGAGAATGGTATGGGACAGCAGAGTTTTTGTTGCTCCTATTAGTCTGTGCTGGTGCATAGGCTATTTGTCTACAGCTGGGAGTGGGAGAGTGATGTTGGTGGGGGCCTTTCTCACTCACAGGGCTATGCTAAGATAGATCTCCTTTATGAAAGATCTACTGAAGAAGGTGTTAGAGAGGAGTCTTCATCACTCACTAGACTGGTCTGTTTGTTGCTCAGGCTATGTGAACCAAGCTAGGTCTATGAACATGTGGATGGTGAAGGCAGTTGAGGATGTTGGCACTCACCACACTGGCTTGGTTGTCATGTGACCCAGCCTTGGCCTTTGAGTGTGGGGAATATAAGAAGGAGGGGACCTTGGGATATTCATTAGGTTGTGCTGAGGGCCAACCTATTTAACAAGAACGTCACCTTAGAGTATGAGGGTGTTGCAGGAGAAGAGAGTTTTTAATCACTTACTAGATTGTGCTGGTAAGCCGGCTGATTGACCCCCACCATATCCTAAGATTATTAAGTTAGCTAGAGAGGGCCCTATATTGATCATTCACCAGGGTAGACTGGTGAACATGCAGCCTGACCTCATCAATGCCTGAAATGTAGGGGGATCTTAAGGGTGCAAATGTCCAGGTCACTCACCAGACTTGGTTGTAGTGCAGGCTATTCAACCCAAGCTAGGTCTAGGAGTATTAGTGTTATACCATCAGGATGGACTTTCTAGCTCTCACTATGCTCAGTCATATTGACTGCAACTACTGTAGGGAGAGTGAGGATAGTTCTGAGACCAGAGGTTCTTGGAAACTTACCATAGGGATAAAGTAAAGTCCTGAGTGAGCATGTGTGGCTGACAGGGAGATGCACATGGGCATGTCATGGATCCCAATGCCTCAGCACCATGGAAGTAGTAAAGCCTTCTATACCTGAGACTCAGAGGGATGGCAAAGCTTTCCTTGGGTCTGAGTGTGAATGTTGACAGTGTATGTAGAAAATCCATGCTTTCTTTTGCATAGATGTTTATGGTTTGAAGGTTGCTCCCCTACAGAGGCTGCTACTAGGATAAGCTGATAAGTTAAAACTGTCTTCTATTCAACTGCATGCAATAAATTCTGCCTTCCTCTTCAACTATATACAATAAACATGGTGAACTTCAGTGGTACTATGGCTTCTCCATCCATGAGCCCAGCTTTTCTATGTATGTGTCTGTTGTTTCTTTAGTGTCCTTTCTTCATTTTCCCAACCCCTCTTCGTGGTTCTAGAACCGGAGGCATGCGAGGACATAGCAGCACACCATACTATAATTATGTGATTGTTGCTTCACCCAAACTACACTGGGACTATGAAAGTGCCCTGAGATTTCAAGAGTCTTGGTGACTGAACTGGCTAAGAAAGAGTGCTGGCTGTGGACACTAAAGCTGAGCCTGGCTGTGCAAGGATCTTTAAGCTCTCACCAGGCTGGGATGCTGCATGATCTGATTGGCTTCAGTTAGGTCAGAGAGAATGAGAGACTGTGAAGACAGGTGGGGATCGACGTCTGGTGCTCACTGGGCTAACCTAGTGCTCATGCTGTGTGAGCCAATTTTGACCTGTGAGGTTGAAGAGGGTGAAGGCAGGTGGGGTTCTCAGGAGCTCATTGACCTGGCCTGATTGGGAAACTGCTTGATCACATGTAGGTCTGGGAGTTTGAGGATGGTACAGAAGTGAGAGACTTGATCACTCACTGGTTGGGCTGTTGCTCAAACTGAATGACACAAGCTAAACCTATGAGTATAAGGAGGTTGCATGAGAGGAGAGTCTTGATCACTATGGCACTAGGACACTCTTTTATCTCCTTTGGTAACCATATTGTCTAACTCTAACAAATCCTACAAGTGTCAGAAAGGTAGGGGAGTACTAGGTCTTCTTTACTTGTTGAGGTAGGCTACTGAGCAGGCAGCTTGATCCCAGCTTGACCAGGGACCATGGTGATAGCACAGGTTGACAAAGGTCTGGGTACTCACAAGCTGAGTTTGTGTGCAGAATTTTTGACCCAAGATTGGTCTGAGGGTATGGTAATGGTGGGCAAGTGGGGTTCAGGATCACTCACCCGATTGGCCTGGTGTACAATTTACCGGTGATTGTGAGATTACTCCCTCATCCGAGCAGGTTCAAAAAGGTCTGGGTAACAAAAAAAATTACTTGGCTTGTTTGAGAACTCTTCGACAGGAACTATGCCTGGGAATGTGAAGATGGTGCCAGAAGGTGGGGCCTTGATCACTCACCAGAAGAAATTGGTGCCCAGACTGTTTCACCCAATCTGGCCTGGCATTGTGGAAATGTTCTGTAAGTGCGAGGGTTCTGGTCATTCATCAGACTAGGTTGAGTATAAGCTGTGTGATCCAAGCTAGTCATGGAAGAATTAGTATGACAGTGTCAGGATAGGATCTTAAACTCTTATCAGACTATAATGGTGCACAGTCTGATTGACCTAAGGTAGCCCAGGATATATGAGCATAGTTCTGGTGAGATTCTTGGGAAATCACTTGACTATATTGGTGTATAGGGTGTGCTGTTTGGGTTCTGTGCCCCAATTTTGTCCTATATAAGTGTCAAGAAGGTGGAAAAAGGTAGGCATCTTGGTTACTTACTATGCTGTGCTGATAGGTTACCTGTTAGACTGCAACTAGGCCTGGCAGTATGAGAATAATGTGGGGTGATATATTCTTAGTCAGTCACCAGTTCAGGCTGTTTCTCAGGGACCTTGATTCTAGCTGGGATGGTACATGGAGGCAGAGTTTCCATCAGCATGTGTTGTGCTGATAAGTGATTTGCTTGACCACGACTAGGCCTAAGAGCCCAAGGGAGGTGTTGGAAGGGGAGTTGTGATCACTCACTAGGTTGAGATTTTGCTAAGGCTGTATAACCCAGGCTAGGACAGTTAGTATGATGATGGCAAAAGCAGGTAGGCCTATCAGGTACTCTCTAGGGTATACTTCTGGGCAAACTGCTTGAGCATAGCTGGGCTTTTGAGTGTGAAGATGGTGTGGGAAGAAAGCATCTTGTCCATTGACTTGGTACTTATAACACCCAGGCTGTTGGAATTCCTACAAATGTTTGTATAGTATGGGAAACCTGGTCTTTATCACTCAACAGTATAGGCTTGTGAGAGGACAGTTTGACCTGAGCTCAACTTGGAAGTCAGGGAATGGCAATGGGGGTGGGCAAAACTCTGGGTAACTCATATGGTACATGTATATAGGCTTTGGGAATTGAGCTTGGCTCGTGTGTCTAGCCATTGTATGGAAGGGCAGGCCTCTGGTTCACCTACAAGGCTTTGCTGGTCAGTGAAGTATTTGACTAGAATTAGGCCTAAAAAATGTCAGGATGGTACAGGAAGGTGGGGTCTTGATTCCTCAGGAGGATAAGTTGATGCCCATACTATGAACCCAAGCTAGACATGGAGAGTTTGAAGCTAGAGAATGTAAGAGTTGGAGCCTGAGGGCAACATGAACCAGGCTTGGCAGATTTGTAAGGGGTTTGACCCAAACTAGGCTGGGGAGTATGAGAGTGCTGCATGACATTTGGGTCTTGATCTGTCACCAGGATGGCCTGGTACCAAGGTGGCTTCAGCCATTCTAGTTTTGGAACTATGAGGATGCCCTGAAAATATGAAAGTCCAGGTTATTCACCAGGCCAGGCTAGAATGCCAGTTGTAGGACCCATGCTAGGCCTAAAAAAGGTATTAGTGAGATACTGACAAGACAGGATATTGAGCTTTTTCACAAAGCTGCAATGGTACACAGGCTAATTGACCTCAGATAGCATGAGAATAGCTATGTACTAATAAGGTTTGTAGTAACTCATCAGGCTTTGTGACAACAGCTAGGCCTGACACTGTCAGGATGGGATTAGAGGACAGGATCTTGGGCACTCAACAGACTAGGCAGGTAGTCAGGATCTTTGACCCCATTTTGACCCAACACTGTAGAATCTGCATGAAACCAGATGTCTGGGCCACTGACCAGTCTGTGCTGGTCAGGAATATGCTTGACTCAGAAGAGTCCTTGGAGTCTAAGACAGCTGCCTTAGGGCCACTCATCTGGCTAGGCAGTTGCTCAAGCTCTAGGAAGCAAGATAGGCCTGGGAGTATGAGAGAGATACCTGAGGGGATACTCGTGATCATTAGAGCACTAGGGGATTCCTCTCCTCTCATGTCCAAGCTGCTTGTCACCATCAAGTCTTGGGAGTATTAAAATGAGTGAGTGACAGCCAGAACTTAATTATTGAACTGATATAAGTTGGTGAGAAGGTGTCTTGAACCCACATTGTCTTGGGAATGTGGGGGTTGCACAGGAGTACAAGATCAGAGTCACCCATAGGCTGAACTTGTGTGTAGGTTATTTGACCCAAGCTAGGCCTGGAAATGTGGTAATGGTAGGAAATGATGGGGCTCGGGGAATTGCTCAGCTGGTTGTGTGTATCCACAGTCTGCCTGGGATTGTGAGGTCATTCCTAGTCAGAGCAGGTACTGGAAGTCAGAGATATAGGTCACAAAGGAGCATTGGCTGGTCTGGGAGCTGTATGAGTCCTGCTATGCCTGAGAGTATGAAAATGGTATAGAAAGGTATGGTCTTATTTCCTTGAGAACAGGAGCCAGAAACTGGGAATATCCTGGGAGAAAAAGTACTTTCTAGTCACTAGGCAGGCTAGGCTGAAGTGAAGTCTATGTAACCCATTCCAGGTTTGGATGTATTGGCATTACACATGCAGGGTACCACCTTGAACTCTTACTAGGCTGGGATGGTGCAAAATCTAAACAACCCCAGCTAAGCAAAGGGTTATGAAGATAGCCATGTAGGGTGAGGTTCTTGGAAATTCACTATGTCAGCCTGGTGTGCAGGATTCCTGACACCATCCAAGGCTGGACATGGGAGGATGGTGTGTAGGACAGGATCTTGAAACACACACTGTCTAGACCTGCTCTTATTCTTCTTGATCCAAACTGAACCAGGGACTGTGGTGATGATGTGGATGGAAAGGGTTCATGGACATTCACATGGCTGAGATGGTAGGCAAGCAGCACAACCCAAGCTAGACATGGTGATGTGAAGACAAAGTGTGAGGGCAGGATCTTAATCAATTGGACTGGTATCTCAATCCTGACTGGGCCTTAGGCTATGAGAATGGCACAGGAAGGTGGAGCTGTTAGTCCCTCACCAAGGTGGCTTGGTAGTCTGACAATGCTACAGAAGAGGAATCTAGATCACTCAACAGCCTAGGCTATTGTTCAAAGTCTATGAGCCAAGACAGATCTCGAAAGGTAAGTAGAAAAGCTCTCAGTAGCCTGTGTTGATGGTCAAGGTACTTGACCAGAGCTAGGCCTGTGGGAAATATTAAGATACAAATAAGATAGAATCTCTAGTTTTCACCAGCTGTGTGATAATGGATAGTTTGACTTGACCTCAGGTAGGCCAAGGGAGAGGTGAGGGCAGCTGAGAATCTTGGGATATTACCAAGCTGAGCATGCATTTGTGCTCTGGGGCCTCATATAGCCCTGACAGTGTATAGATACTACATATTGTGGGGCAGTGGACTGTGAGAAGCAGCTGGGTTCTTGGTTGAGCATAGCTTGGAACCCTGGACCATTATTGGATGGCAGGAGTTCAGCTCTGCTCCTGGGCCCTGGTTCTTTTCATTTAGCTTCAGCCCTCTCCATAGCCCCCTACACACACACACACACACACACACACACACACACACACACACACACAGATCTATGGCCAACAGTCTCAAGGAACAAGCCTCAGGACCTAAAGAGATTAACATACTAATGAAGTGCTTGAAGTCCAGAGGATGGAGCCAATTAAGCATTCTTCCCCGGCCCCTCCCCTTTCTCTCCTTCCCTATTTAACTCAGGTCTTGGGGTGCATCCAGATCCATTCATCATCCTCCATGACACTAAAGCCTGTAAAATCCCATGGACTTTCTCATGTCATTGGGGCCATGCCCATGAGGAACCATGGAGGAGGCCTTTAATGAGCTACAGCAGCCATGCCTAACTACCCCACAGTCTGGAGGAATCTCCTGCATTCCCAGCCACAATTACCTACAACATATGGCAGGGGGTTAATCACGTACAAGTCAGGGTGGGTGCCTTGCCCTGCTTGACACCATTTGGGTCTTTGGTTGTGAGGATAGCACAGAGCATGGGCATAGACCTCTTACCAAGCCTGGCTGTTCAGTGTTCTGCTTGTCCTGAACTAAGACTGGGAGTCTGATGATGGTGCTGATGATAGCCCTCTCCAGCTTGGATGTTTCTCAGGCTGTATGACACAAGCTTGCCCTGTGGCAATGATATAGGCAAGTGGGTATATTGGACTCATTCAACTGGCTTGATGTTCAGGCCCTATGACTTGATACTAGCATGTTAGTGTGAAGAGAGTGAAGACAGATATGAATCATAGGTACTCACTAGGCTGTGCTGATGTTCAAGCTGCTTCACCAGAGACAAGCCTGCAAGTTTGTGAATAGTGATGGTGTTAGGCAATTGATCATTGAACCAGCTCTCTTAGTGCCTAGACTGCTTGACCCTAACAGTTTCTGGGATTGATAGGATGTTGGAAGTCCTGGTCTGGATAACTCACCAGGGTAGGCTACTTAGCAGGCATCTTGAATTCAGCTCATTAGGAACTACAAATGGCGCCAGACTGCCAAGGTCTGCTTTCCTCATAGGCAGGCTTGTGCGTATACATTTTAGCCAAAGTAAAGCCTTCTGGATGTGGTAATGATGGGGAAAGGCAGTATTCTGGGTCCTCAACAGTCTGGGCTGATGCCCAGAGTGATTGAGATAGTTATATCACTAGCTAGCCTGAGGTGATATGGGTGGCAGGGTTCTAGGTCACTATTAAGGCTTACAGGTCTACAAGCTGCTTAACCAAAACTAGGTCTGAGAGTATGATGGATAGGAATTTTGTGCCCTTTGTCTCTTTCCAAGATGGGCCAGTGTTCAGGATGCTTCACCTGAGATAGGCCAGGGGCTGAGGATGACTTTGATGTAAAAGTCCAAGAACACTCACAGGCTGGCATGCAGTGCATATTGTGTGACCCAAGCTAAGCCTGAGAGGATTTGTATGATGCAAGCAGAGTGTGAAATTGAGCTTCTACCATGACATGATGATATACAGTCTAATTGACCCCAGATGGGCCAGAGAATACAAGATTGTGTGAGAGGTCTGGATTTTGTTTATTCATTAATATGGAATGTTGTGTAATATGTGTGACCCAAGCTAGGCCTAGGAGTGGGGGGATAGTATATGGGGGTAGGGTCTTTATCTTCCGAATGTGCTAATGGTGGAGAAAGGCAGGTTTCTGAGCCCATCACTAGCCTGAACTGATACCCATCCAGCTTGCTTGAGCCTAGCTGTGCCTGTGATCATGGGCATGGAACTAGTGGGCAGGTTATAGATTTCTCACCAGGCTGAGTTATAGACGAACTATTTGATGAGAATAGGCCTATGGTCTCAGGAAAGTGATGGAGTCTTGATCATTCACTAGGCTAAGCTGTTTTTTATTTTATATGATCCAAGCTAAATCTGTGAAAGAGGATGGTAAGAAACATAGGGATAGCAGGCAATTTCTAGGCTGCCCTTTTGCTCAAGTTGTGTGTCCTCATTATGAGCTGTGCCAGGAAAATGTTGACATGTTGCTATCATGGACACTTACTAGGCTTGTCTGATGGGATTAGGCCCAGGAGTTTGAGGCTAGCTTGAGAGGAAAGAATCTAGATCTTGTCTAGGCTGCAATGATGATCAGGCTATTTAAAACTAAGAAGTTCTGGTGTTTTTATGGTGGTTGATGAGGACCCTGTCTTGATCACTCATCAAGGTAGGCTGATGAACAAGCAGTTTAACACCTTTTCTTCTTGGGACTGGGGAATGTCACAATTGATCAAAGATCTCAGTCACTCATAGGTGGGGCTATAAGATATCCTTTTGTCCCCATATAAACAAGAAAGTATTTTAATTGTAGGGAAGGGTATCATTCTAGTTCACCACTGGTCTGGTCTGGTGGGAAAGCTGGGAACAATGCAATGTAAGGGGGCATGCCTTGGGTAGTTAACATTCTAGCCTGCTTCCAAGAATGTATGTCCCCAGCTGGAACTAGAATATTTGATATGGCACAATAATGCACAGGTCTGAGTCACTAGCCATGCTGTCAGAGATCTATTTTGCCTGAATTATGTCTGGGGGGTCTGAAGGGTCTGCAGGGGAAGTCTTGATAATTCACCATGCTGAGATGTTGGTCAGGCAGTATGTCCCAAGATAATCCAGTGTGTTTGAGAATGGTGAAGGCAGGTATAGATTTTGGGCACTAACTAGGCTGGCCTGGTACTCAGGTTATGACTTCATCTTACCCTGTAAGTGTAGGGAATGTGAAGGTAGGTGGTGATCTCAATCACTATGCTGGACTGGTGAACAGCTCCTTGGGCACAAGTAGGCCTGAGAGTGTAACGATGCTGCTGGAAGAGAGAGACTTGACTCCTTGAGTAGGCAGGGCAGTTATCCAGTCTGCTTGATTCATACAAATTCTGAGATAGGTTGTGGAGGAGGGCCCAGTCCTTATCACTGATCAAGGTAGTTGAGTGAGAAGGAAACATGACCCTAGCTGTTTCTGGGATTATGAACATGGTCTGGGAAACAGAAGTTTATTTGGCTCCTGATAGGTAAGTGTGAATGGGGAGATGCTTGAAAAATGCATAATTTGTGGTCACTCAGCAGTCTGCCTGGGATTTTTGAGATCACTTACTAATCTTAGCTTGTGTAGAAGGCAAGATTGTGAGTCACTAACCAGTCTTTGCTTCTCATTGACTTGTTTTATCAGAACTATGTCTGAGATCCTGAGGATGATAAAGCAGGGTAGGTTGTTGATTCCTCACCAGACTCGGCTCATGACTGATTGTGATGTTTCACGAAAACTAGGTCTAAGACTATAGGGATATCCTGACAGTGCAAGAGTCTAAGTCACCCACCAGATGGCTCTTGGGTACAGGTTCTGTTACCCAAGCTGACTGGGAGTATTAGACATGAACAGAATCATATATAGAGCTCTCTCCATGGTGGAATGGTACACAGTCTGACTGGCCACTTCTAAGTCAAGGAGTGTGAGGATGATTCAGGTAAGCAACATTCTTGGGAGCTCACCATACTGGGCTCACATATCTGGCAGTATGAGGTATATGAGGGAGGGCAGAATCTTAATTGCCTATTTTGCTGTGCTACTTGAATAACTGCTTGACCAATCCTAGCTGTCAGTTTCCAATAAAAGTGCTAGACAGAGAGAGAGTGTGTCTTGATCACTCATGAAAGTTTAAGCCTCATGACCAGATAGCTTGACTCCAGTCAGGGCTGGTGTCCAGGAGGCTTGACTTAGAAGGCAGAGATTATGGGGTTAACATAGGAAGGCAGCACCCTGAGTCATTCGCCAGGTTCCACTGGTCAAGAATCTTTTATCTGGTTGACTCAAGGTACTCCTTGGGGCCGGGGAAAGGTACTAGGGGTGACTTGATCACTTACAGAGCTGGGCTATTACTCAGGGCCTGACTTAGGCCTGTAAAGGCAGGTGGGAACATTGGACACTCGTTAGTCTGACCAATTCAGACTGAGTTCAGGGAATGTAAACATATGTGGTGTTCTTGGGTGTTTATAGGCTGGGTTGATGGATAATCAAAGGGACCATAGATATCTCAAGAGAGGATGGGGCACACAGAAGAATCTTGATTACTAAGGTAGGTTGCCAAGCCTGTAGGGATGAGATGGATTTGGGAAAGTTTTCAGACATTCAATGATATATGGCTGTTGTGCCATAGAAGGGTATGATTGTGGTTTCTCACCAAGATGTAGCCTGGTGTGTTTATATACCTGAGAATTTTATACCAGTCACTAATCTGAGCTGGTAGAAGAAAATTGGCGGTCTGATTCACTACCAAGCTTGACTAAGCAGCAATTATATTTGCTCCAACTTCACCCTGGGACTTTCACTTTGGTGCAGAAGAGTGGAATCTTCTCACCAAGAAAAGATACAGCCCTGCAAAAAATAGTCTCACCAGGACAGACTGATGCCCAGGCTGTTTCAGCAACACATAGACCTGGAACAATGAGCATAACCTCAGAGTGCAGGATCTGGTTCAGGCACCAGGCTGGTTATGATGTTCAGGCTATGGCACACAAGCAAGGCTACAGACCATTATTGTGATACTGGAAAGATAATATATTGAGTTATTATCAGGTTAGAATGGTGCACAGTCTGATTTACCACAGTTAGGCCACAGAGTGTGAGGACAGCTTGGGAAATTACCATGCAGTGCTGATGTGCAGCCTTTCTGACAACAACTAAGTTTGGCATCATTGAGGATGATGTGGGATACCATGGTCTTCCTCACTTACCAGTGCTGGGCTGCTTCATCCTGGCTGGGTATGTGATTTCAGGGATTACAATGGTGAACAGGGTCTGAGTGACTCATTGGAAGTTGGGCAAGTCAGTGATCTACTTAACCCAAAACCAGACCAGAGAGTCTGATTAAGGCACTGAAAAGTGAGTCTTGACAACTTACCAGGCTGGGCTGTTCCTCTGACTGTGAGCATAACGATGGTAAAAGCCAAGCAGGGAATTTGGACACTCACTAGGGTGCATTGTCTACCCAGGATCATGGGGTTTCTTGCTACTGTGACCTGGTGCAGGATGGCAGGGGTCTGCTACCAGGCTTCACAGTGAGATGCTTGACCCAAACATGGCCTGGGAGATTCAGGACAATGAAGCTCAGTAGGCTGGCCTGTAGTGTAGGACCCCAGCCAAGCCTGGGGCCTTAGTAGAACAACAGCAGGACGTGATGTTGAGCTCTCCCTGGGCTTGGATGTGCTGTAGTTTGTCTGAACTCAGCTAGGCCAGGGAGTGTGTCTATGTGTCTATGGCTCTGACAGGTGAGCTTCTTGAAATTTTACTGCACATGGATGATGGTCAGACTGTGTGGCACCAGCTAGGCCTATCAAGTATACTATTGGAATAGGGCATAGTTTATTATCAAAGCTACAGATTTATCTTAGATGGTAAAAGCTGATTACATGTCATTTAAAATATAGAAATCTGTACAACTTTGCCACAGTCAATATACACGAACCGTGGAAATTTATACAAGTTCAAAATTTACCAAATAAATGGTGGCTAACAAAATTCTTAAGAAAGATGATACATTAAAAAAAAACCTTTTTCACAATTAAATATAAGGAAAGTTACAAACTTGCCCTCCAGTTGTTAAAATACTTTTAATTGGCCTTAAAAAACTAGAAGCTATAAAACTCCAAGCTATAAAATCTATGGAGAGCTAGCTGGTGCCAATAGTTCCAGCTCAGACAGTACCCTTTAATAGCCTGTTGCCAAGGCACATTCTGGTCCCTACATTCAAAACTGAAAAGATTTTCCCCTATCATATGATGACCTAGTTGTCTTTAAGTGCATTTTATTCATTCAAGTACTAGGTAAAATTCTTAATAAACTAATTGTGTGCTTAAAGAATTGATCTTTCCTACTAAATGGCCAAAAAAGTTACTGAGAGCATTCAAAAGAGAATAGTGCAAATCCCCTTAAAAGATAAACTGAGCAAAGTAGTTTGTTTAAATACAGATTTATGTGGCTGCAGAGATGTCTCTGTGACCATGAGACCTGTCTTTTCTAACAGAGAGCCAAGGTATAGTTTCCAGAATCCTCAGGGTATCTACCTCCCTGTTCTGACTCCCTTCAACATACTACACAGATGAGCAGTCAGCAATTCACTCATATACATAAAATATAAAATTAAATTTAAAAATTCTCCTTAAGGGGACAAGTATAACAATTTAGATATAAGGTTTGGGATAAGCAAACCAACCTATGAGTTCACTCCCTAAAATTAGAGTGAATGCTTCCTTGAACTCACAGGCTATTACATCATCAAAAGGTACTATCCAAATGACAGCAGTATCACTTAAAAATTATCAACACTATCTCATGCCAGGTTTTCACAGCTGTGACATGGTTTAAATTCAGTAATCCATCCCCAAGAGGAGCCCACCCAAAGCAAAAAAAAAAAAAAAATCAAATTTATCCGTCCATTACAAGATGATCAATCAATAGACTGTATCTTAACCTAATACAGCCATCATTTTGTAGTTTTTAGAAGGGCTTCTGCCCAAAAGAGGTTCCTCCTTAGAACCGATTCTGCTATCTACCATTTGTGCACTGGTGCTGTTTTGAGAGCTACCTCCCGCTGGTGAGGCTTCATACAGCACACAGATGGAACCATCCTCTCCAATCCTGTAGGATACTTCGTAGGGGTCAACCCACAGTGTGAGCTCACTTGGGAGAAGCCTGAACAACTCTTGACTGCTCAGTCCAATCTGCTGGGCTGCCTGACCGACCAGAGGATCCATCTTATGGTTGATTCGAATACACCTGTAACCCGATCCCTTGCAGGGCTTCTCTGGGAACCAGTGGTGTTTGTAGTGTTCTACCAGCAGCTCCTGCAGGCTCTGGCTGAAGGTCTGTAGCTGCTGCTCATTCCTGAGGCCCTTGGTGCAGAGGAACTTGGAGATGAAGGTTGCTGCAGCACAGATCTCGACAATCATGGTGGCTGCAAGGGTTAAGAAGGGGGATTTGTGGGGGTGGCAGATAGGTCAGTAGTGTGTCCCTGAAGGCACAATGGCCACCCCAGCTTTCTACTGAGACCTGGTCTAGAGAAAGCAAGTGTGTGAGTGAGGCAGCTATTAGCTCTAGGGGCCGTTTGCAAACTTTTCTTTTAGAGGAAAAAGTTACTGTGGAGAGAGGAGACGGGAGGAGATAGCTAGCCTGGTCACATCACTTTGCCCTCTCCAGCCACCCTCCCACCAGCTCAGTAGCCTCTGAGGACCCCAAGAGTTGTAGTTCCAATTCTAAGAGACAAAATGACTTGCATTCTTAAAGGCATATTAAGTGTAAACATGCTGAGCACGCAGAACATCACACTGAGTACATATCTTGGCCTGTTGAGTGCGGGGAAGTGGAACACACTAAGATTGGGTTGATGGGAAAGCTGCCTGACCAGAGCTGGGATAGGCAGTATGAGGATGGTGCCCAGTAGATCACCTTGATTATTGACTATGAGGCTGGTCTTATTCCTAGGCTACTTAGTCCCGTACTGTGATTGTTAGGTTGATTCTGGAGTGGGGAGATGGTAGCATATACCAGTATGAGCCACTAAGCAGACAGCTTGACCCCAGCTTATTCTGGCCCTGTGTGGCTGGCACAGAAGGGCATATCCCAAGCTAGGCCTGCAGGGTCTGCTAGTTTTATAGATGAGCAGGGTTATGTGTGATTCAACAGACCAAGATTGGTGGACAAGAATAGTGATCGAAAGTATTGTATATGGTGTACAAGGGCAGGGTCTTGATTACTTACCAGTCTGGGCTGGTGAGATGTTCCTCTGACCCAGCCTGAGCCTGGTGCTCTGCAGTTTGCACAAGAGGGCAGTGTCTTGGTCACTCACGAGTTTGGATTATGTACAAGCTGAACAAAGTTAGATCTGGGAGGATTAGTATAAGGCAGCAACAGGATAGGATCTTTAGCTTTTAAGAGGCTACAACTATACAGAGTCTGACTGGCCTGATCCAGACATCAGAGTGATGACCAAGCAGTCATCATCTTAGGATATCAACAGGAATAGTATCTAAGCTGTTTGACTCTGCCTAGGTATGATTACATAATAATGGTACAAATAGGCAAGATTCTTAATCCCTCATGAGACTGGGCTGGGAGGTAAACTGAGTAAGCCAAGTTAGGCCTCAGATGTGAGAATTATGTGGGATGCAATATCTTAATAACTCAACACTATTAGTTATTTTCCAGGCTGCTTGACCCCACATGGGTCAAGAAGTGTAGAGATGACCCTATAGGATTCAGGGAATGTGAAGATGTCATGGAAGGGTCAGGGTCTTAGTTATTCAGTGGACAGTGTTGGCCTATGATCTACTTGAACCAAACTAGGTGTGGAAATGTAGTTAAGGAATTGGAGGGAATGTCTTGGTATGGACTGTTTCTGGGCAGGTTATATGACCAAAGCCAGGTCTGTTAGAGTGACAAAGAGAAGTAAGCATGCTCGGCTTTTATTAGTCTGTGCTTATGGTCAAATTGCTCAACCTTAGCTAGGCCTGAGCACATAAGCATTGTGTATGAAAAAAATTTAATCAATCCAAGAATATCTTCCTACTTCTACAAGACTGCCTGACCCCAAGTCCTAGATTATTAGCATGATGGAGGAAGACACTTGGGTACACTTGTGAGCAGGCAACTTGACCCCTATTTTGCTGAGTTACTATTGGATATGATAAGGGAAGGCTATGTTTTAAGTAAAAAAAAAAAGAAGAAAAGAAAAGAAAAAAGAAAAGAAAGGAAAAGAAAAAAAGAAAAGCAAAGAAAAAAGAAAAGAAAGGAAAAGAAAAAAGAAAAGAAAAGAAAGAAAAGAAAAGAGACAGCTTGTGTGCAGACCATGTGACCAGAGCTAGCCCTGGTAGAATGATAATGTGTCTTTCACTTAATAGTCTGATCTGTATTCCTGGGATTGTGAGACCATATTGTAGTCTGTTGTATAGCATCAGGCAACATTCTTGTTCACTAATAAAGCTTGGCAGGCCTGCAAGCTCCTTGACCTAAGCTAGGGCAAGGAGTGTGAGGATAAGGTACAAGGGCAGGGTCTTTTCCCTCACCAGGCTGGGTGGTACCCAGGCTGCTGCAGCCATTCTAGGCCTGGGAATGAGAGGATGTTCTTGGAAATACTGGGGTCTGGGCCATTCACCAGGCTGGGCTTGGGTCCAGACATTCTGCTCAAGCTATTAGGGTGTATTAGTACCATACCAGGAGGACAAGATCTTGAGTTCTATGATGTACAATGTGATTGACTCCAGCTAAGTCAAGATAAGGATGGCTATAGTAGATGAGATTTGTAGGAACTCACCAGACTTTGTGACAATAGCTAGGACTTGTACTGTGGAGGCGCAGGGGCTTGATCTTCCTGCATTTTGTGCTACTTAGACCCTGCTAGGGTTGAAATGACATTAACATGGAGACAGTTATCTGAAACACTCACCAGGCAGCTCTGGTCAGGGATCTGCTTGACCAGTGTTCTGAGGTAGCTGCTTGAAGGGGAATCTTGATCACTCACTAGGCTGGTCTCTTGCTTAGATTGTATGAACCAAGCTAGGCCTATGAGTGTGAGGGTGCATGAGCGAAGATCTTGATCTCAGGGCACTCACTTGTCTCCTCTGGTGGCCACATTGCTTGATCTCAACAAGTCATGGAATCATTAGGGCTGTGGGAGAGGTAGTAGTATTGGTTACTTACCAAAATAAGCTGGGGAGAAGGCAATTTGACTTTAGGTTGAACAGGGACTGTAGGAATGGCACAGGAGAACAGTCTGGGTCCCTCACAGGCTGAGCTTTTATGCAGGCTTTTTTTTTAGCCCAAGATAGTCCTAAAAGAGTGGCAATGGTGGGAAAGAGCAGGGTCAGGGTCAGGGTCAGGATTACTTACCTGGCTAAGCTGGTCTGCAGTGTGCCTGTAATTGTGAGATCACTTTGTACTCTGAGCACGTGCAGCAGTGCAGGGGTCTGGGCCATATAGGAGTCTTGGCTGGCCTGGAAGCCGCTTGAATGGGATTATGCCTGGGAATATGAGGATAGTGATGGAGGCTAGGCTCTTCAACCCCCCCCAAACAAAACCCAAAGTTTTGGACTGTGGGGTTGCCCTGGGATCATAAGGGTCTAGGTTATGTACCAATCTTGGTTGGTGAGTGAGCTACCTAAGCACAAATTTGTCAGGATGATATTATAAGATATGGTTTTTGATTCCATACCTGGCTGGGTTGAGGTGGAGGTTATGTAACCCAAGGTAGGTCCAGGAATATTAGGACACCAACTCAGTAGGGTAGGAGCTTGAATTCTCTCAAAACTGGGACAGGGAACATTCTGATTGATCCCAGCTAAGCCAGGAACTATGAAGATGGATCAGGCAGGCAAAGGTTGTATGGATTCATAAGACTGAGCTGATATTCAGGCTATGTGACACCATCTAGGCATGGTAGTAGAAGAATGGTGTAGAGGACAAAGTTCTTGATCATCACCAGTCTTCATTGCTAGCCATGTTTTATGACACTAGCTGAGTGTGGTAACGATGTAGATCACCAAGGTTCTAGGGAATTTAAAAAGGCTGTTATTGTGCAACATTGTGCAAAGGTGTGACCTAAACTAGTCCCAGTATTACAAAGATTAAAAGGGAAGATAGGCAAGGTTTTGATCACTCACCAGCCTGGTTGGGTGCCCAGGCTGCTTGACACCAGCTGGGCCGAAGACTCTGAGGATGGCAAAGGAATTCACAGTTGTGGGTCACTCATGAATTAAATTCATCTGCTTGACCTGAACTATGCCTGGGAATCTGAGGAAAGTACTAGAGAGGGAGTCATGATCACTCAACAGGCAGGGATGTTGCTTAAGCTCTGAGTATACGCTACACGAAGGTGAGGATATAAGGTACTCACTAGAGTGGCCTTGTCTTCCTGAGATTGTGTGATCATTCACTTGTCGGAACAGTTGCAGAAGGGCAGGGGTCTAGGAAACTAACCAGACTCGGCTGGTCAGTGAACTGCTTGGCCCAAACTCAATCTGAGTGTGTCAGGATGATTCAGTAAGATGGGGGTTTGATCCTATACCAGGTCATGTTGGAGTAAAGGCTGTTCAACCCAAGCTAGGCCAGGGAGTATTAGAAAGACACCCCAGGATCAGATCTTGGTCTCTTACTATGCTGACATAGTATCTAGTCTGATTGACCCCAGTAGGCAAGAGAGTATGAGAATGGCTCTGGCCGACAAACTTCTTGGAATTCACCATTGTGGGCTTGTGTACTGACTGCATAACCCCAGCTACACCTGAAAATATGAGAACAGATTCTTGGGTACTCACCAGTCTGGGCTGGTGCCAGCCTGCTTGACGTGAGTGCGGTAATGGTTGAAGATGTGTGTGGTTCTGGGTTACTCCCCAGAGTGAGCTTGTACATAGCACATCTCCTATTGTGAGATCATTGCTATTCTGACCTAGTGGGGGAGGGGAGGGGTCTGTGAAACCAATCAGGCCAGGGAAGGTGATGATGCTGAGGAGTGCCATGATGCTTCACCTGTCAGGAGCCAACACAGCACAAGTTAATAACTAGCAGGTGATCTTCCTGAGATGCTTTGGATTAAAAAATATCTATACATGATGGATTTTCTCTATTAGGCAAGGCCCAAGAGAAAATCATTTTAGGAAAGATTCCTGTTATTAATACACTTTTTCTTTTATTTTTAAATATGTGTAACACCTCTAGGTATTAGCCTACCCTTTTGAGCAGATCTCTGCAGAACAATGAAGATGCACTGTCTTGTAGTGATGCCATATAGACAAATAGATGAATTCTTAATTCTTAATGATGATCTTATAAGAATTCCTAAAATTATATCAAAATTTAGTAACTTTGTTTATAGTGGAACTACTATTAGGTCCTTTTCTGGGAGTCAAAACAGCAATGAGAGCTCTGCCAGTCTTTAGTGTCATAAATAAATTGCTTCTGAGATAGTAAGCAGACCTTCTACTAATCAGAGCATGTTCTAAGAGGTTGTAAAAGCCTTAACAAAAGGTCATGAAAAGGGAATTAATGATTTGTTATAGGTGCTAGGTCAGAAGATAAAATATTGACTGGGTTTATCTATACAAAACGTCACTAATAACTTAGTTATATTTTTAGCTCTCCATGAACCTGTGGAGCTATGAAAGGTGATGAATATTTAACCAGATAATTACTCCTAATGGATATGCATGTAAACATTCTCTGTTGTAAACTTCTTATTCAATTTATTATTTTAATCTTTCTGTAAACTTGTAATGACTTTTACCATATGGTCATGTATTCTGAAAGATGTATAAATGCTGAGGACAAAAAGAAAAGGGTACTCATTTCTCCTTGTTCCTGCTTCTCTTAGCATTATTCTCCTTATCGCCCTCCTCTTAGCACTCCTTTTCCAGCTTTTCTTAGATCTCACTTATTCCCTTTTTCCTAGATCCCTTATCCTGCTTTTCTTACAAGCCCCTTCCCCATTTTTCATAGAGATCTTTTATAGGAAACTTTTTACAGCTGACAAATAAAATGCTCAAAGGGTCCCCTTTTCTTCCTACAACTTCAACTAGCTGAAAGTTAGAGAGGTGCAGTTCCTGCAGAGATAGAACAAAGGCTACATTACTTAATCTCCTGATGTTTTAGGATGAGGTGCTAAACAGTTTCTTGCCTCAGAAGAACTCAGAGGAAGGCAAGTCAACTACTAAAGCAAACAAAGTGGCTTAGATTTGAGATAGGATATATGCCCAGGAGTGGTATAGCTGGATCCCCAGGTAGTACTATGTCCAATTTTCTGAGGAACCGCCAATCTGATTTCTGGAGTGGTTGGTACCAGATTGCAATCCCACCAACAATGGAGGAGTGTTCCTCAATGGGAGGAGAGGCTCTTGGTCCTGTGAAGGCTCAATGCCCCAATGTGGGGAATGCCAGGGAAGTGAGGTGGGAGTGGGTGGGTGGGTGAGGGAGCACCCTCATAGAAGCAGGGGGAGGAGATAGGATAGGGGGTTTGTGGAGGGGAAACCAGGAAAGGGGATAACATTTGAAATGTAAATAAATAAAATATCCAATAAAAAAGAAAAAGAATTGAGATAGGAAAACATTTTATTATTATATATCAGCAACACTAAATTTCTGCTAAGACTAAATCTTACCACCCACCCTCCCGCCAATGCTCTTCCCCCTCTGCTGCCATAGAGAGAACCAGAATAGGAAAGAATACTCACTGGGGCTGGACTATGACATTCGCCTAAGATAAGCATATGACTAGGGAATATACTAGAATTGCCACCTGTAATTCCATATAAATTTTACATTGAAAAATTAAAAAAAAAACTGTTCCTGTGTATGATATGTCTCTAAGGAAGGTTCTTTTTTAACATGGAAAGAAATAAAGAATATATCTTACAAGATAGTTTACAAAGGAAGTTTTACTTCACTGACCCAGAATAGCACACAGATATTATCAAGCTATATGATGCACTTCTTAGGGTGTAATCTAGTTATGCAACTTAGTTGAGTGGCAAATGAAGTACACAGTTTTTAATGATCTCAAGGCTGAATATTATTGTGTTATTCTTCTTCTGTTGTTTATTTTGTTTGGGGGGATTTTCTAGACAGGGTTTCTTTTCTCCTTGTAGCTCGGGCTGTCCTGTAACTCACTCTATAGAGCAGGATGGCCTTGAACTCAAAGATCTGCTCAGGGAACATTATTAACTTTGTTTCAAGGTCAAGAAAGAAATTCTTTTTTCAGAAAAAGGTACTGTCATAGTTCTCAAGAAGCATGTCTATGCAGGGAATCACTGGTGAAGTGCAAGGCAGGGCATGATACAGCAACATCAGTCAGCATCACAAGTCAAGGCATAATAGAGTAGTCAGCATCATTCTTTAAAGGTGACAGATCACTGCAAGGAAGAGGCAGATGAGCTGGATGACCATCCTGTCAAAAACAAAAAGTAGAATTTAGTCCTGCAAACTGATTAGATCTGCAGGAGCCTGGTGTAGCTGTCCCCTGAAAGCTTTCACACAGCAGCCAATGGAAACAGATGCAGGGACTCACAGCCAAGCATTAGATGGTTCATGAGTGTTGGGGGAAGGATTTGGAGACTCAACAAGGATGGGGACTCCACAGTAAGACCAACAGAGTGGACTAACCTGGACCGTTACAGGCTCCCAGAGACTGAACCACCAACAAAAGATCTAGCTAGTGTGTGTGTGAGGGGGGGACCTGAGTCCCTACCACCACCACATGTATAGCAGATATTCAGCTTGGACTTCATGTGGGTGCCCAAACAACTGGAGCAGGAGAGTGAGGTGGGGCAGTTCTTGAACCTATTGCCTGACTGTGGATCCTGTTCCCTGGCTGGGCATCCTTGTCTGTCCTTGGTGGTGGAGGGTGTGCCCAGTCCTGCAGTGACTTGAAGGGCCATGGTGGGTTGGTGCAGGGTATTGATTGCTCTTTGAGCATTTGAAGTTGTGCATAAAGCTTGTAGAACCATCTCATTGTAAATAAAGCTCCTCCTGACTCTCCCAGACCAGGGATGTTTTTGCATTCCCAAGGATAAGAAAGGACTGACATATAAGCAGTGATTGTTGATGAGGAAGCCTTTCTGATTTCCCCAAACCACATGTCAGCAGTTTCAAGAGCATCTAATCAACCTCTTGAGCATTTCTCCACCAATATGGGTTCATTCTTATAATTTTCTAGTGATATTTCAAATATAATAAAACCTGGACTCCTGTTTAAACCCTGTGATATTTTGTTGAATTATGCAAATTATAAGCCACATAAGAGACAGGAGATACAGCCTCAGCATAATGAGAGGAAGTTTGGTAAATGGGGCCAGAATTAGAAGTACCATGTGGTCTTCATGTAGTTTCAATCAGAAGAGGGTCAGTCCCTCTTCTGAAACCAGGGTGTTTTCTTCTCTGGCCAATTCCTGGTATGTGGTATGGCTGTATCAGTCCTGTTGGATCCAGAGAAAGCCTACAGGAGAAAGCATACTCGTGCAGCCTCTGGTCCTGCACCAGCTTTGACAATTATGCTGTGTTTCTATAGGTGTCAGTGGGGATTAAAATATAAATTTATTTTGCAAGCTGTTCCTGAACAAGGTAATACCTTATCCCCTGAGTGTGTTTATATATTTGTTTTTTGAGTCATAAATGAGCTTGTTCAATTATGGTTTATCCTTGGGAATGTTCTATGAAACTTGAATTTCCTAGAGTTGCAAAAGGAGATTAAAAAACAAAAACTAATCAAAACAGACAATGGTCCCGCATATTTATCTAAAACTTAGTTTGGGGATCCTCTGAACATATCTTTGAACAGCATAAATAAACCTGTAGAGTATGAACACAAACATGAACATATTAACATTTTTTGACACCATAGCTCTAATAATTTAATTGTTTAATGCTTTAGGATTTATGCTAATAACTTATAAGAACTCTCGATGTACATAGGGATCTCTCTTTATTGTTGAAGTCCTATAAATCCTAATTGTCATGTACATACCTTCAACAACTTACTCAGACCCACACAAACCTTTTCTCATTTTCCTTTCCATCCCTAGCATCTTCATTTTCATCTTCATAGGTAAATCTTTTCGTCTTTACATCCCTTCCTCCTTTCTACTTAAAGTAAGCACCTAAGAAGCAAATTTTTATCATCAGTGTATTAAGCTAACAATACACTTATTTTGTGAGGTTGTTTTTCTTGGGAAGCCTGATAGCTCTTTGCAACAGGGTAGACGTTTTTTGTTATTAAACATTTGAAAGAGACTATTGTTATGAATGCCCTTCTTCTGGCATGCTATGATAAGAAATTGTAACCAGGGAATAAAGGTTTTTTTTTCTTAAATATTCAACATGGAAATAAGTAGGTAGTAACTTCTTTATCGTCTGTAGAAGTATTTTGTTCTGAAGCATTCTGTATGTTTAGCCCTTACACTGGAGGATTAAATGTTTTTATAAAGCAAATGTGCCATAGGAAAGAAAATCACAGAAGATTCCTTATGAAAAATGTGGGTAGAAAGAGAAGGAAGTAGAGTAGGGACAGGGTGGAATGGAACTCTTAGAACGAATAAGGTTGTTTCTGCCAGGGGGAGGTAGGAAGTGGACTTCACACTATTTTAGGTAATAGATTTCCCAGTCCCCTTTGTCTTTCCTGAGACTGGCCAGCTATGAGTCACTAGCAGTTAGGATCTAATTATTCGGATAAGACATCACAAGTCCTTGGGTCAGGCTGGAAAACAGGGTATCATTGTGCCAATTTTTGTTTTTAATTTTTGACCCTTGTATACAGAAATATATTTCACTAGGTATAATATTTAGATATGATCCAGGCCTAGGAGTTTGAGGAAGATATGTTAGGATATCCTGTTTTTCTTTTTCCAGTCTGAGCTAGTGTGTTTGTGGCTTGACCAATATCTGAGACTATTGGGATGGCAATGAAAGACAGGAGTCTGTGTTACCCAGCAGGTTGCATTTGTTAGAGGTTTGCTTAGAGCTGGAGGAAGCTGCTTGATTTTTCTAAGGGCTGGGCTGTATGACCCAAGCTAGCCCTCGTAGTGTGAGGAGGATACCCACTAGAGACGAGGGCACTCACTTTTTTTTCTCTTTGCTACAAGACTTGACTGGAACAAGTCCTGTAATTGTTAGGATGGTGGGAGAGGTCTGGATCTCGGTCCCTCTTTTAGGTAAGTTGATAAGCAGGCAACTTGACCCTCAACTGAAGGCTCTAGGAATGTAGCATTTTGAAAAAGGTTTAGATCACTCACAGGCTTGGCTTGTGTGCAGGCTTATCAACCCAAGTGAGGCCTGGGAGCATAATAATGGTGTGGAATTGAAGCAGTTCTGGGTCACTCACAATTCTGCATGGATGCCCAGTAAGGGTAAGATTGTGAAAGCACTAGCTATTTTGAGCATATCTGGGAGCAAGATCCTGCCAACCAGGCATGGCAATGGTACACGCTACCTGACAGGAGTGAGGCCTGAAGTGTGAAAATAGTAATAGTAAGGCAGGGTCTTGATCACTCACTAGGATGGTCTGGTTTCCAGGCTGCTTCAGACAAGCTAGGACTGTGAATGCAGGAATGTAGTGGGTCATTCACCAGGCTAGAATGGAGTAAGGCTGTGTCACCCAAGCTATGGCTGGGAAAATTCATTTTTCTCAGGAAGAATAATGATATAATCTTGAACTCTCATCAGCCTGGGATAATGTGCAATCTGGTAGATCCAACTAGGCCTGGAGATGTGAGGATGGCTACAGCAGGCAGGGTTCATGGGAATGCACCAGGCTTCATGGTAACAGGTAGATTAGGATGTTTGAGGATGGTTTATGAGGGCAGGGTCTTAATCAGTCAAAAGTGTAGTCAGGTGCCCAGGCTGTTGGACATTGGCACATGGGCTTTGCAAATGCAGTTAAGGTTTGGGTCACTCACCAAACTAGGTTAGTGAGCAAGCTGATGGAACCCCGCTAGCCCTCAAATTATGCTGGTAGCCTGAGCTATTACAAAAGTCTATGTATTTCACCAGACTTCATCATCTTAGTTTGGTTTAGTATTGTGGGAATAATGAGAAAGGCTGTCTATTGTGTCATGGTCAAGTGGGGACCAATGAGAGTTGGTCTGTCCCTCACTACCCCTTTTGATGGACTTGGTGCCAGGTGGTATGTGAAGGAGAGACCACGTAGTGATGGCAATAATGATGAACTCTGAGCTAGTGGACTATTTCTGCAGGAGAAGCTATCATGGAATTCAAAGCCACAGTGGCTGCTGTGTTCAAAGATAGAGCATGGCAGATAAATAAAGAAGTCAGGTTTGAAGTGTAGTAATGGGAGTCATGGGGGGGGGAGTTTCATAGAGATTTAACTAACTTGTTAGGGATGAAACTATGGAAGAGTACTATACCAATAAAGATGAAGCCCAGTTCCTAGAGAACAAAGATGATTTGCCTACCTGAAGAGGAATAGAAGAAGAGGGGAGGATAGAGAATGAGGGAAGATGGATGAGACTGGAGAGGAGATGAGGAATGGGAAGGAGGAGTGAGACAGGATAAGGGATGAGGAGGGAGAGGATAGAGAGGAGAGGTGAAAAGAGAGAGGGGATAAGAAGGGGAGAGGCAGGGGATGAGGGATGAGAAGGGAGAGGGGATGAAAAAAGAGGGGGATGGGGAAGAAGGTGTGAGAAGGGAGAGGGGATGTGGAAGAAGAGGGATGGGGAGGTGGAGTGTGAAGGGAGCGGGCATGAGGAGAGAGAGAAAGGAGGGATGAGGAGGGAGAGGGGATGATGAATGGAAGCGGGGCTTTGCTGAAGAAGCATAATGACATTAACTACAAAATAAGCCCCAGGTTGATTCCATAGTCCAAACACACACAAAACACAGTTTAACATGTTAGAGGGCAAATTATCAAAGGACTACCAGGCCTGAGTGACATGGTCATTATCTGGATGGGGCTGGTGCTTTAATGATGTCCAGGAAGTGAAAGAAAATACCCTTGAAGAAGCAAGGAGAAAGAAGCTGTCCATTATAGTTTCTTCGCTGGGGCTTCCCATATACACTCCCTCCTCATGCCTTGACATCTCCCTTTGTTTTCTTTCTTTCCACTTCTGTGAAGGCAAGCATGATGTTTCAGGCTATAGAGGAATAAAAACAAAAAATAATGCATAAATTGGCCTACTAATAGAGCAACAATATCACTAGATGCAACAGGAGGGAGAGTTATCTGAAGAAGTAAATTCTCAATGAAGTAAATCTCAGGATGCTCTCTGTTGTGTAGGAAATGTCAACCAGAAACAGTGGTATCCAGTGTCTGAGTCTTAATTTTGAAATGGAAGAAGACCATGAAGCAGCCACTGTTAGCTTCTGTTGTTGCCCTTTGGTTAAGTGCAGCGGTTACTCCTTCCTCACAAAAGTTCATCCTGTAATAGTCTAGGCTGACTTAAAAGAATGTGTGCAACATGTCTGGAGCTGCACAGAAGGCAAATGTGGCTTCCTCAAATAGTAGGTGCTTTGGTGCGAGGCTCTCTTGCAGTAGAGGCTGAACAGAGTCTGAATTCTTCAGGTTACTGATGGAGATGCTCATTCACACTTTAAAGTTACACATGCTTTTCTCCTTGGCACCTATTGGCTCTTTGCTTAAAACTGTGGGTGGGACATAAGGGGAAAGATAAGAATGTGTGTGTCACATCCAGAGCTTCACAGAAGGTAAGCGTGGCTTCCAGGAACACTGGAGTACCTTAAAGCTAGACACTCTTGGAGCAATGAAGCTAGCAAAAAAGAAAGCTGTACAAAGAAGACATGGCAAACAAGCAGAATAATACCTTTAGGATACATTGCACCTGGAGCCACCACATGCACTTTGGAGTCTTCCTGGATACTGGGTAGGACCCCGTGGAAGGGATGCCACTTGGATGCAAACTGATTTGGACTTAGACAATGAGGGAGGGGTAGGAATTTGTGCTGAGCAGAAGAACTTTGTGTGGAAATTGGAAAGCCATCTCATGAAACACATTCTTCAGTTTCATAGCCTAAGATTTCCACGGACTGGAAATCACATTGACATTACCAGGTAAGGGCCTATTTATTTAGTATTACTGCACAAACACTAAATGTGTGGTAGGTGTAGGGTCTAAAGGGGTAGGAGCCAGGTCCTAGAGTTCGGTTTAAAAGTACTTTGCCAGCATGGGGGGTGGGGGGAATACCCAGGGAGGCCCTACCCACTTAGAGGAGAAGGCGAGGGAAGTCGGGGGAAGGATTGTGGAAGTAGGTGACTGGGAGGAGGCAGTGAGCAGATGTAAAGTGAATAAGTTAAAAAGCAATTCTTCCTAGCTGTGTGGTGGTGGCACATACCCAGGAAGCAGAGGCATGCAGATCTCTATGAGTTTGAGGCCAGCCTGGTCTACAAACTGAGTTCCAGGACAGCTGCTACACATAGAAACCCTGTCTCGAAAAAGATACAAAAACAAAAAGAAACAAAAAGAAACAAAAGAAAAAGCACATTATTCCTATGGTCATATGGACAAAGTACAAACATGTCAACTTAAAAAAATATATTGTCTTGAAGATGTTTTTATCTATTAAGTAGCAACTTGGAATTGAAAAACATTAAATTATGTAAATTAATCTGAAAAGAATCACATAAATAATTTAATTTTATTGTAGTCTTGGAAACACAAAATTACTCAGGTAGTTAGATGAGACAACTGCAAATAAACAACCAAGTCTAGTAACAAAATGTTTGACAAGCATCCTCGTAAGAGTTCACTTGTAATGTCCTGCCTGGTGGTAGTCACAACCAAAAATGCTCATGCCACATGAAGTCCAGCCTTCCTTTCATATTGAATACTTCAAATTGAGAGAACATTAGAACAACACACTTGTTGAATATAATCTTTTATTAAATATAATCACTCTATACAGAAGCTAAAGAATTTCTGCAGTTGACAGCTTTGTACTTCATAATTTTCAGAGTATCCACTTGGGAACATTGCTAAGTGGTAAAGACCACTATCCTTAGGCAAGTGAGGGCTTGTGATCTAACATCAGCATTGCAAAGGGAAAGTGAACAGGATATCACACTGATAGTGTCCTTAGGGCTCTGGGTAGAATGAAAATGTTAATCCTTCCTAGGACACTAACTGCAGTCTTTTGTCTTGTAGTAGGGGCTTCCTATAGCCTGGAGACATATATTTTAAACATAGGTTACAGAAAGTCAGAATTCCAGACAGGTCAGGATTATGTGTAAATATATTCCCAGGCACCTCTTCTCCTTCAGAGGGATGAACACCAATATTCAGAGAAATTGCTGACTCACTCAGAAACTTTAATATACAAAATACTTACCTTGAGTTAGTGCAAAAAAGAGGACTTCAAGTAATTTTGAAGACTAATGGAAGAAAATAAACATGGGAAACTGTCACACTGTTGAGTACCTTGGCCAGATAAGAGAGACATATGCCTAGAAAACCAGATAATGCTTAGGATACACAAACAGGGCAGAAACACAGGATTATGTGGAGTGTATATGGAGAGCTCACAAGGGTCTGCTCAAATCCTCTAATCAATATTCAGAAATCATCTGGAAATATTCAGTTTACTGGTCAGGGGCCTCACAAACACCACAGATACTGATAAATCATAACATCCTCCCCGAACCCTGACTCCAGTCCCAGATTCCAAGAACTTCCATCAGACTCCTAAGAAAATGTGTCAGGAGAAAATATATAGAGAGAGATTCCTCTCTCAAAGGTGGAGAACCCCAAATGGTCAACTTTAAGCACACATACATGACAGCATCATTAACTGGACTAAGTATGTCATATTTATGTAAAATAAGAAGCAATGGAATCAAGAGAGATTGGAAGGACAAACAGAAGGCATAGAACAGGATAAGAAGGGATAGAAATGGTGTCAATGCACTACTCATGTATGAATACCGATATGAAGTCTCATTTAATAAAATTGAAACGTCAAACACAGTAGTAGTTCAGGCTCTGAAATGGCAGCCCACCCCTACTTGGAGATGGGAGGCAGAAGCAGGAAAATCTTTGGAAATTCATGTGCCAGTTAGTTTTACTTATATAGCAGTGAATCAGACAGACCTTGTCTCAAACAAGATGGAAGGCACCCAAAGTTGTCTGCCAACCTCAACATGGGTGCTAGAATAGGTGTGTACCCACCATATACTCACAAATGACACAAAAAACCCATCTATCCTTTTATGGAGGTGAATACCATGCTGAGAGAAATAGGGCTATATAATACCCATGCACTTTTCTTTCTTTCTTTTTTTTTAACACAACAGGATCTACCACAGTCAAAATCCTCCTTTGAGTTAGCCCAGTGAAGGAGCACATTTAACACTTTGAAGGGCAGAGGAAGAAAATGAACATGAGACCAAACTGACAGCAAATAATCTGGGCTAGGCAAGAGAGACATGTGTGCACAGCATAGCAGACAAGCATCAGGGCAGACAAACAACTTGGAAACACAGGACTGCCTTAGGGAAACAAGGTCAAAGCATGGAAGAGGCTCATGAGGACAAGCCTGCCCTAAACCTCCAACTTAGAAATCACCTGTGAGCATTTATTCAGTTTATTGGTCAGAGGCCTCAGATCCTGTTGTGTTTAAAAATAAGAAAGAAAGAAAGAAAGAAAGAAAGAAAGAAAGAAAGAAAGAAAGAAAGAAAGAAAGAAAGAAAGAAAGAAAGAAAGAAAACTGTATGGGTATTAGATAGCCCTATTTCTCTCAGCATGTTGAGGTCTGCAGACAACCTTGGGTGCCTTCCATCTTGTTTGAGACAGGGTCTGTCTGATTCACTGCTATATAAGTAAAACTAACTGGCACATGAATTTCCAAAGATTTTCCTGCTTCTGCCTCCCATCTCCAAGTAGGGGTGGGCTGCCATTTCAGAGCCTGAACTACTACTGTGTTTGACGTTTCAATTTTATTAAATGAGATTTCATATCGGTATTCATACATGAGTAGTGCATTGACACCATTTCTATCCCTTCTTATCCTGTTCTATGCCTTCTGTTTGTCCTTCCAATCTCCCTTGATTCCATCGCTTCTTAATTATTTTTACATAAAAATGACCCTACTGAGTCTAGTTAGTCCTGCTCTCATGTACTTGTGCTTGGGGCTGCTGACTTGGAATTGGGTAACCCATCAGAAGGTTTGTTCCTGAAGAAAATAGATTGGTCCTCTTTCAGCAGCATCAATTCCCTGTAGCCCTTCACTTAGGGGTGAGACCTTATGAGATTTCCCTCAGTTATATCAACTGGTATTGTTATTATGCAGGGATTTTTCAGGTAACCATATTGTTGAGATCTTGTCAGTGCAGTGTCCCTGTCAACCTAAGTGGTACTATGTCTCCCAGCTGCTGTCCTGCTCTTCCAGCTTCTACAATACTTCTGTTCCCTCATCCTCCATGTTCTGTGAACCTTGCATGCAGGTGCTACATTATACAATTACCTCTTGGGACTGGCATCCCGTGGCCATTGATTTTCTGCATTTGACCAGTTGTAGATTTTGTAGTAGCCTCTGTGTGTTACCAATAAAAAGAAGCTTCTGTTATTAAGCAGTGAGAGGTCCACTTATCTGGAGGCTATAAGGACAGTATTATAACTCATTAGTACTAGAACAGCTTAAACTCAGGTCGTCAGGCTTGGCAGCGAGCAAGCATCCTTATCTGATAAACTGTCCTGCTGGTCTACACATTTAGGATATTTTTTTAAAAAGTGAAATAAAATGTTTCTTCAAATCGACAGTGATACTGCACACTGGTTTTAATTAAGTTCTTTCCCGGTGACAGGAACACTGAAAAATAAATCAATCTCTCTAAAATATTTTCAAATTGAGTAATTTAGTGAAAATAAAACAAGTATAATTTACTGTTTTAGCTCATCGTGGTGGTTAGTTTGAATTGTCAACTCAACACAATAGAGATTCACCTGGGAAGAGCATTGCACTCAGGTATTGTGTAGCTCAGGTTGGCCTTGGGTATGTCTGTGAGGGACCATCTTACATTAACTGAAATGGAGAAAACCAACCTGAGAGTAGGTGGCATCATTCCCTTGTTTGGGGCCCTAGACCGTGTAAAAGTACAGAAAATTAGCCGACTAGCAGAAGCATGCATATATTTATTCTCTCACTTCTTCACTGTGGATGTGACATACTGATGGGAGTTCCTGCCTTGATGTCTCCACAGTTATGGATTGTAGCTGAGAGATGACCTTAAGTTCCTTTTTCCCAGTACATTTAATCAAAATAACAGAAACAAAACTAAAATAATTGTATAGTATTTAAAATCTTTTGTGTAGGGAAAAGGTTAAGAAAGCTATATAGCAAATACAGTGTGGGACAATATCAACCATCATTAGGCATCAGGGAAATGAAAACTGAAAGCATGATTTGGTGTTACTTTGCAATATATCAGGATGATTATTATGAGCTTAATACCAAGCAAGGGAAATCTCTTTTTGAGATATTGGCCAGAGTGGGTCAAAGAAACTCCCTAGACCATTATAAGATATTGCTGTTGCCCTTGGTGTGTCCAAGAAATTGCTGCAGACACTATACAGTTCAGGCACACAGCAGGAATCAAGCTGGAACTAACCTGACCTGAAAGCCTCTTCCCTGATGTCAAATGGAGACACAAGCTGCCAAAGGACAAAAGGAGTTAACAGTCCTACTCAGCTGTAAATCCCACAAACCACATCAGTGACTACCACAGAAGATAAGCCAACACTGCAATAGTGGCATTCATATCTTGGGAGTAACCACAAGTTTCTAATTGGACATAAGATCCATTCAATAGGAGGAAATTTGTGCCTGTATTATAAAACCCAGACAATTATTCATATCTAGAATAGGTCACAGGTTCTAGAGGAGAACCTACTATACCTATTTACCTAAACTATATATATATATGTATATGTATATGCATATGCATATGTGTATGTGTGTGATATTTGTGTGTGATGTGTGTGCGTGTGCGTGTGCGTGTGTGTGTGTGTGTGTGTGTGTGTGTGTGTGTGTGTGTTTAAATTCCCCCCAAATTGAGACCTTTGTTCCAGGAAGTATAAGGAAGCTCATGTACTCCAGGAAGTAAACAAAAAGCTACATGTTGGAGACAACAGGAAAGCTTGGAGGCATCTTGGGGGGCACTACTCAGCAGGAGAAAGAGGGTTAAACAATTCAAGGAGTTGAGACTCTGAGCAGCCAAACTGAGGGGAAGAAAAGAGGTATTTTGAGAATCAAACTACCTCCAACTTTCATAGAGAGCTCCAGTGGTAAAGGTTTAGGGGAGTCTTCTCTTGTGTTAGGGTCAGCTTTTTGGTAATATCGCCACTTTGTGTTATCTCTGTTCCTCATAAGTAACTGGTCACTTATACTCCTGTTAGTAACTCCAATTAAAGAAAAAAACCTCATTAGTTGACCAAATTGGACATTGGTACAATTGTTATTTTAGTCTGCCACTGACTTACCTTATGGAATGAATAGGTGTGTGTGGTGTGTGTGTGTGTGTGTGTGTGTGTGTGTGTGTGTGTGTGTGTGTGTGTTGCATTTCTCCAGAAAAAAAAAAGCCTATTACACAATAGCACGCATGTACATGCATACCATGGCACGTGTGGAAGTCAGAGGACAACTTACTGAGAGTTTCTTCTCTCCTTCCAGCATCTGGTTCAAGAGACTGAACTCAAGTCACTAGACTTGGTGCAGGCCTCTTTACTCACTGAGCAATATTTCAAACCCAATCTGTTTAGCTTTGGCATAGTTCCTGCGATCTGAAGTCAGGTCATCAGGCACTGGTAACAAGCACTTTATCCACAGAGCTACCTACCTGGCTTTAAAACCAGACAATTTTTCCAGAAATAGTCTTTGCTATCATCCTTTGCTAACATCTTTTCTGTAGGGTTACATCTTTTGTTTGTTCGGTTTTGGTGCTAAGCCTGGAACAAAGCCTCTCACTTTTCCTAGGCTAGTTCTCCACCACTGAGCAATATCCTAAAGACCCAAGCGATAACTCTGAAATTATCTGATTAGAAAACTGCCTGTGGGGGCTGGAGAGATGGTTCAGCGGTTAAGAACACCAACTGCTCTTCCAGAGGTCCTCAGTTCAATTCCCAGCAACCATATGGTGGTTCATAACCATCTGGTGCCCTCTTCTGGTGTCTCTGAAGAGAGCAATGGTGATGTACTCATATGAAGAAAACGGCCTAGTGTATGCATTTAACCCTTGTGTAAAGTGTTTTATTCTAGAGGGTTATTCTAATGATCTCCCCCTGCAACACAAAGAGGACAGGACGCTCATGCTACCTTGGCATTTTTCTCTGTGATGTCAGACAGGGGTGACATTCTCACAATGAGCATTGGTGCTTCTTTGTTACTAGATCTTACCAAGGAAAATGCTTTAAATTCTGCTCCTGTGCCTAGCTGAATCAAACCAACTCTGCATTCAGTGTCTTCAAAAGAAATATGGAGCAGAAGCCCCTAATACATAATGTCAATTTAATTCCAGCATGGAGAACATTGGGCTGTGAAATTGGAAGGTGGGGCCATGAGATGTTCCTCACGTTTAACACAGTGTTCTTTGAGTTATTAGCCCCACCCTATTCTCTGTCTCCAGATAACCTTAAATATTCATTCTTATCCTCAGTGGCCTCTCTTGGGATCCGGGTCCAATTCAGGTCTCCTTTCTTGAATGTATCCTAAAGTCAGTATCTTGTTTGAAGCAGTTCTTTTGCCAGGCCTCTTAATGGCAGCTGTATGCTCCTGTGGGGTGGATGCTCCTCTTCACGCCCACACATACCCAACCCCCACTTCCGTACCTAAGCCACACCCAGAAGCGAGTTAAGTGTGTAGTGTGGGGCATGCGCAGGATTTTCGCTCGTGAACTGGGAGGTGCTCCAGAGTAGGCTATATCTGCAAAGCTCTAGCAATGGAGAGTAAATACTTCTACTTCAACCTCGACTATTATGGGGTGAACTTCTATGAGGAAGAAATAATGACTGAATCTCAGCAGAGGGCTGCAGCAGCAGCCTGTTACCGCTTTGGAAGAGGTGTAAGAGTCCTGCATGAGCTAGGCCAGGATGATGACCTGAGCTTTAAATGCAAGGAAACCTACAGCCATGAAACAAGGAAGGAAATACAAGCCCATCCCAGTGAGACTGCTAAAACAACTGGAGCAGTTCCCCGTCGCTCCAACAACAGGCAAATAAAACACAAGTTCACCTATGCCCAACTGAGTGAACTGGAGAAGGCTTTCCAAGAGACCCAGTATCCTGATGCACACCGAAGGTAAGTACATGCTTTTTCTTTTTTTCCCAGAATCTACTGTTTTCCGAGACTTTGGGCTCCTTTACTCTCTCCTGGTGTCTACTTCTTCATTTAAATAAACAAAACAAACAAACAAATAGAAACACATCCTGAGTATTAAACTCAGAAGCCCTAGAAATGCTAGGCCAATTCTCTTTCCCCAAGTTAAATCCTGAGTCAATTGCATTATTTAAGGCAGACGGTACATTAACAAAGGTGGATTTGCTCTCTATCTAGCAAGTCCTGTCTCAGCCGCCTTAGTAGGTCAGGTTAGTTCAGTACTTGGCTTGGCCTGCTTCTCTTCTTTGCCCTGAAATCATGAAATCTTCAGCTGAATTCATGGTGGGAGTGAGGAAGTTGGCCTCTGAGGCTAAGGTCAAACTCTCATGCACCTTGGAAAAAGAAATAAGCTCCCATAATGCCCACAGTGATGTGTTTCAATGGCGGTCATAGAAAAGAACCCAAAAGCCCCTTTCTAAGCCAAGTCTAAAGAGCAGAGCATACAGCGTTTCCAAACTTTTGGAGAAAGGTTTTTCAGAGTATTTATGGTGCTAAAACAAAACTTGTGCTTATTAAACCTTTGTCCGTGGCTCGCCTCTGGCCTATTGCCACAGGCAGGAAATCCTGCAGAGCTTCCCTCTTTCAAACTACCCTGTTTCTCTTACATCTGTCTTCAGTGCTCATGTGTGTGTTTCTACATGTGGTAGAATCTTTGCTTTCTCGAAGTTGAATGTCTCAAAGGCATTGTTTATCTATCTAATCCACTTACTTTTAGTACCACGTGTAAAGGGATGACTGAATTCATTTGGTCTGTGGCCCACATGCTTTGCTTCTATGGATAGACAACTCTTTATAAAGACAAGTTTTAAGTCTTTTGTGGCATATACCAAGAAGCTGAATTGCTGGCTATCTTAATTTTATCTTTCCTCTTTTGAGCAATCAGTAACTCTGTTCTCTCATGGTTAAAGAAAAAACAAAGTAGCATCCATAGGAAGTGAGGGAGGCCAGAAGCCTGGGAATCATCACAGTGAATATGGATCCAGTGTCATATATATTGTATTAAAAAAAAAGTGGAAGCTTGAAGAGATGGCTCATGGGTAAAAGTACTTAATACACAAACCTGAAGATCTGTTTGTTCTTGGGACCCAATTAGAAAGCAGGAAGTGATGACGAGTGTCTAAATCACATCAGTCCAAAAAGCAGATGGCAGGGCACACACGGGAGAAACCACAATATGGTGAGGCAGATAAATCTAGTAGGCACCATAGCCCCAGAAACAACAAGAAAAACCTTGTCTCAGCAAGGTCAAAAGGAAGAAGAAACTCCCAAATTTCATACCTCTACTAGTCCTGCTGTCTGGAGCACTTCTGTGTTGTGTTTGTCTGCTTGTATGTATATAATATTAAGTGATGTAAAATAATATAATATCTAATATATTATATAAAATTAAATAATATATATACAATATTATATATAATGAATGAAGTAATTTTTAGAGCAAGGTGACTACCATTCAAGCATGTCTTCCTGCATTTATACCCATCCCCAACAAAACAAGCATAGCTGCACAGAAAAAAAATAGAATATGCCTGTAAGTAAACACACATGATAGACTCAGTTCTGTTTCTCAACTACAGTTCTTTGTTAGGTTTTTACTTTAATTACATGTGCAAGCATAACACAACAATCAAGCATGTGGAGGTCAGAGGTCAACTTGGGAGACTCTGTTCCATTTTGTCCCTTTAGTCCTGGGACCCAGGGACTAAACCCAGGTCTTCAGGAATGTCATCATATCCCTTTACCCACTAAGCAATCTCCCTGGATACACTATGGTGCTCATAAGACAACCTTTGATGCTTTGACAAGATGAAGTCACATCTAAACAGTCCTCTGTGTGGGAAAAATGATGAAATAAGTGTTTGCTGAGTCAGGGCAGGGAGAGCAAAATAAAAATATGGAGAAATTATACAGGTGCACTTTCCTTCCCTACCCCAGTAGCAATGGCTTACTTGTGGATTTTTTTCTCTCCACAGAAAAACACTTGCAGACCTCATTCACGTGGATGAATGCAAGGTGAAGGTTAGTACAAATGCAGCAGGGTACTCCATCCCAGGCTTGTGTCAGGACAGACATGGCCTTACCTTGCCTTACACAGTCGGAGCCCCTGTGTCTAGCAAGAGTCACACTACTTTGTTCTTGGAAGTAGAAAGGGTTTTTTAAAAAAGTAAACTCCAGCTAGTATTTTTTCCCTATTTCTAGCAGTAAAGGAACATGTTTTCCTAAAGGAAAACAAAATGAAGAAACTAGGTCTTCTCTGTGGGAAAGAGGTGGGGTCCAGCTATAGCACACATAGATATAGCTATGGATGTATGCATGTTAAACACACCTGCATGTCCCCTAATTGATACTGACATATGTGTGACAAAAGGATCCTCTGCAGAGTATTTCTTATTTATTTATTTATTTATTTATTTATTTATTATTTACTTTACATCCCAATATCAGTTCCCTTCCAGTACCTTCTCATGCAAACCCTTCCCCATTTCCCCCTCCCCTTCTCCTCTGGGAAGGAAGAGCCACCCCTGTGTATCTCTCCCCTCCCCCCAAACCCAACACATCAAGTTGCTGCAAGATTGTGGGGAAAAAAATCAAGTGGTAAGAGGAGTCCGGCGGGCTCCACAAGGGCCAGTGGCGGAGTTCCCACACCTTAGGTGGCATATCCCACATTCACACAGCTGCCCGGAGGCTGCAGTTCAAGGTTCCAGCGTTCCAAAGGCTGGGAACCAGGCCCAGAAGACACATGTCTGGTTTTCCAAAGCTTTTATTGTTCATGGCGTGGTAAATGGGTGTAGATGGTATACGTTCCCACCCAAAAGTCAGGGGGCCTGGCTTTTTATAGGGAGGGAGAATTAGCTACGCCCCCTGGCTTTTAGATAACTTATTAATATTTAAATCTCTGGAGGTGGAGACCTCTACCTGTGTCCTACGTGATTGATGGTGCAGGTTAAATGGAGTTACCTCATCCAAGGCCCAACACAAGACCAGGTGTATCCTCCCCCACTGAAGCCAGACAAGGCAGCCCAGCTAGTTGAATGATTCCACAGATAGGCAACAGTTTTAGGGATAGTCCCCCACTCCAGTTGTTGGGGGACCCACATGAAGACCAAGCTGTATGTGTTCAGGAGTCCTAGGTCCAGCCCATGCTCACTTTTTGGTTGGTGGTTTAGTTTCTGTGGCCCCCAAGGGTCCAGGTTAGTTGACTTTGTTGGTCTTCCTGTGGAGACCCTGTCCTCTTCAGATCCTGCAATCCTTCTCCCAATTCTTTCATAAGACTCTTGGCTCCATCTAATGTTGTAATGTGGGTCTCTGTATCTCCTTCCATTGGCTACTGTGTGGAGCCTCTCAGAGGACAGTTATGCTAGGTTCTTGTCTGTAAGCATAACAGTATCATTAACAGTGTCAGGGATTGGTTCTTGTTCATGAGATGGGTCTCAACTCATCTTTTGTTTTGGGCCAGTCATTGGTTGGCCATTCCTTTTGTCTTTCCTCCATCTTTGTCCCTGCACATCTTGTAGGTAGGACACATTTTGAGTTGAAGGTATTGTGAGTGGATTGCTGTCCTTATCCCTTCACTGGGAGTCCTCTGCAGAGTATTTCTGTCTGGAGCTATGCTTCAACTCAGGGTGACCATGAAAAATATTTATGAGATGGCAGAAAGAAGCGTTAGCAGACAGTTCAGTTGCATCAAATTACTAAATACTAAACACATGCACATAGCTAACAGAATTGTTGAATGAATATGGATCAGGGGATGATTTGCCTTTATATACAATGAAGAAAACTGTTTAAGGTGAAAACGATGTAGGATAAGAGCTGATTCTCTTTTGTAAGGTTTTAGTAAGATGATAGACAAATGCAGCTCTGAATTTTAATTTCCAAGCTTAATACCATGTGTCAATTCTGAGATATTGCCCCAAATCTCCTTTCATTATGAAGAAGGCAAGGTTTGACTGCTTTGAAGGTCTGTCTATAGAATGACCCTGATCCTGATCGTGTCCAGAGTTTGGCAAACAGTTTGTTTTCTTAAGGCTTCTGCAGAAGAGGGAGTCTGGTGCTGTGTGTGCTAAGTAAATCTGATGGGTTTTGTTGGTAACAGGATGGAAACTGGGATCTCCCATGCTGTGAGTACATCCTGCACCCTGGGTAATATTTGAAGCCCTAAAAAATTTTTGAGCAAATATAAACTTTGTCCTGTCCTGCTGTGAAGGGAAGAATGTACCACATGAAGTTGTATGATGTGTCTTCCCATCATAGTATTAACTGTTCAGTATGATTAACCAGCCTCTATCTTGGTCTGATTTCAGGCTTGGTTTAAAAACAAGAGAGCCAAAACCAGGAAAAAGCATAAGGAATTACTACTCCGCAATGCTACATCTGGTACCTTGAGCAACTTTTCCACTCAGATGAATGAAGACCCCAAGAGTAGTACCTCTGTTCCTGAGGCACCAATAGAGTTCATCGAGTGCCAGCAACATTTTGACAAATCCTGCTGGTCATAAAAATATAGTGTTCTCACATACAATAGCAATAAAGAAGATGTTTATCAAAGTACTGGTTACGTTTGTCATCTCTTTCCCACAGAATGGAATAACTTTGTGTTCAGTTTTGTGCTAAATAAAGGCCAGAAGAGTATTCCAGTATTTGGATTAAAATGTCCAGCACAATAAGAGAATACGGTGATCACACACCTTTTATATGCAGAAGGGGCCTCCTCCTTCATTTTCCTGAAACATCCTAGGTAAATGTCACCATCCTACCTGCATGTCTGGAATCAGGGATGTAACCCTTCATGGACATAGGATCTCTTCCTCTTGAAGAACTTCTTGGAGAATGGGAACATACATAGAATTAGAAAGCCATGAGGGTGAACGTGGCACTGATAGCAAGGGTAATAAGGTGTTGTAAGGATGAAACATTGAACACAAAACTATGCAACTGTCCAGAGTTAGCTAGGGAAGAGATGAAAGGCTATACACAGAACCTTCAAGGAAATTGAAAATTTCTTTTCCAAAGGGGTGCAGGGAAAATTTCTGGTTGCTAGTTCCCAGGGAGGAGAAGGATCCCAGAGTAGAAGTGGAAAGGTGGCCATTTGCTTTATTTCCTGTAGCTTGTCAACAACTACATGGAACAACAACATCTAAAATGGGAATCAGATCTCAGTTTATAAATTTTAAGGATGAGCAACAATTTATTGTAAAATTCATTCAAACATACATAAAACATGCAGACAGTGTTACTTATGAGCAGTTCCAAGTACTTAATTCCATCTTGGTGTCTTATCAAAGAATGAAATAAAGTCTGCATTCTGATATCTGACAATGAGCTATGCCCCGGCCCCCTGTACCTGTTCTCTCATCATGTATTATTCTTGATCAGGAGACTACAGAGGTCTCCAAATGTGGCCCTAATGTGATGGGGCATGTTGAGGGGGGAGGGAAACTACCTTTGCAAAGCCTGCCTTGACAATGAACACAATAATGAATGTGAAGGAGCCCATGATCTATATGAGTACGGTGGCTTCAAGTTGCCTACAAGATAGCCTAAGAGTTCCATAGCCAGGCATCTATAGCAGGTCAGTCTCCCGCACTCTGCTTCCATTCTAGGCCGTTTTACTTGATTTTGTTCTCAGAACCTCTTAAGGTCAAAAACAGTGGTGGGCATCTGTAATCCCTGCGCACATACAGGGAGATAACCTGCAGGGACAGGAGCATTGACTGTAAGTTGTTTGGCAAAATGCCCTAAAAAGGAATCACCATCCAGAAACAACAGGGATACAACCGTGAATGTCACAGAGGCCAAAAAGAGACTCCTGAAACAACATCCATCTACCATTCACAAATGTGCCTGTGTTCCTGCTCTTCCTTTCTCTCTTATGTCCCTCCCTCTTCCTCCCCTCACTCTCTGTCACATGCCCAACACACACACACACACACACACACACA
>JADRCG010007255.1:0-21441 GCA_019844195.1 Rhabdomys dilectus
ATCAAAATGGTACAAAAGCATAAAGAAGGGAGGGAGGGCTGAGATTGTGGTTCTAGGGAGGGTTAATTGGCCAAAGGGGATGAGATCTGTATAGTTAATAAATAAAATATCCACTAAAACATTTTTAAAATTTAAGAAATGTTCTACATTCCAAATAATTCCAAATAATTCCAAATAATCAGAGAAATGCAAATCACAATGACTCTGAGATTCTATCTTACCAGAATGACTAAGTTTACAGCTCAAGTGACAGCTCACGTTAGGGACATTATGGAACATCGGGAACACTTCTCCATTGTTGGTGAGAGTACAAACCTGGGAAATCAATCTGGAAGTTTCTTAGAAATTTGAGAATTGTTCTACCTTCTAGACCCACCTCTACCATTAACATACATATAACTGAAAGAGTTAAAAAAATTTTAAACCTTCCAGAGATGGAGTCAAGAGTGCAGATCAGCTTGTTCTATGCTCTGGGTCCTAGGAAACTAGCTATGCACAAGACAAAAGAGATAAGAATAGGGTTTGAGCTAAGAGTTCAGGTCAGCGTGCCCGTGCACCCTGGATACCAGGAACTAAAAACTGAATAGAGTTTGAGCTGGGAGTCAGCATGCCCATGCACCCTGGATACCAGGAACAGAATTGAACGGAAATAGGGTTTGATTCTTAAGAGAACAAAGAGATATTTTTCCCCTGACCCTTTTCTGAACCTGTCACGGAAGCTGAACACTGGACAGGTGCTTTCTATAGATACTTAATCATGATTACCCCCTCCTCTCCCTAGGTTGCTGTTTTTCCCTTTAAAAGGTCTAGCTCTTCTCTAAGGAGGGTGGGGGGGTCATACTTCATTGCTTGCCTCTGCATAGGACAGACTACAAGTGCGGCCTCAACGAGTTGAATCAAATATACCTCTTGTTAATTACATCAAGTTCGGTGTCTTGCAGTTATTAGGGTGGCTGTGAATTCCCGTGGGTTGAGCGGGAGTTTCTCCCTTCCTGGCGGGCCTTACATAACCAAGAGGGACCCAAACTTCCAAAAAGATACTTGCTCAACTATGTTCATAGCAGGTATGCCTCAACTGAAGACACCAGGCCTTCTAAAACACAGCAGAACTAATGGACATATGAACTTAGAAAGACTGAAGCAGTGTGCACAGGGCCTGCATGAGTTTGCACCACAAAACATGACAGTGTTCAGAGAAGAAGTAGACACAAGTTCCAATTCCTGACCCACAAAATATCTCCAATCCATAAAGACTTGCAAAACACTACCCCTGTTAAATGGAGTCCCACTATTAAGGGGAGGCCAAGTAACCAACAGTAGGTGCCAACACAAAACAAACTTGAAGGCATTTTGGAAGCTCTGTGTGAGAGAAGGTTTTGTCATACCCTTTTCTTTATTAATTTGTTTTGCTTTTAGATTACTGGTCCTTTGGTTTTTTATTATAGCTACCAATTTTTTGTCTTCCTGGATTCTGGTGTCATTGAATGTGCTCTGTATTTCTAAGGTGGTTCTTTTTTCTGGTTGTTTTCATTTTGTTTGTTGTGGGTTGGGGGGCTGGTTCTGTTTTTTCTGTTGGTTTGTTTTTTCTTGGTTCATCCTGTGTGGGTTTTTTCTTTTGAGTTCTCTTTGTTTGCTTTTTTGTTTGTTTATTTCTGTGCTTAATTTTCAAGACAAGTTCTCACTGTAAATCAGACTGTTCTTGTAAGAATGTAATTTCAGGAGATTTTCATGCCACTTTCACCCAAGTGCTTGGATTACACTTGTGGACCACCACCCCTGGCTCTGTCTTAGGATTCTTTAAGTGGCTGTTTCTTTCCTTAGGAGACATATAAATGGTGTGCATTGAGATGGAAGAGAAGGTGGGGATGATCTCAGAGGAGTTGAGTGAGGAGAAGTCATAATTATAAAAAATTATTTTCAGTAAAGGAAAAGCAAAGAAAATAGACTGGAGATGTGACTGAGCAGTTAAGAGTATTGGCTACTAAAACAGACAACTAAGGTTCATTTCCCAACATTCATATGGCAGCTCCTGTGTGCAGTTTCCCCAGGGCTCTTAACTACTGAACCATCGATTCAGGCAGTATTAGGTAAACATGAAGAAAGGCCAGCTTGGCACATTGTATACAGGTGCCACCAACTTGGGAGCTAGACAGGCTGAAGGCTAGAACTACACAAAAAGTCAGAGACAGTGCGTTCTTTAGTTTGTGTATAGTCTAGGTTATAGATGGAAACTATTTCATCTGGGCACCATAATGAATGGGTGCTGGGGTTCAATACAGGCAAGGATCTCAATATCCAGTCTTCATACTTGAGATAGCAAAATTATAGAAGTTCTGAAGTTGAGAGCTGTACTATCCTGGATCATGAGAGAGCCAGCAACATGGAGAAGGCCAGTGACCCCTTAAAGTTAGCCCTGATCTTAAGGTGAAGAGAAGCAGGAAACCTACCTCTGCCCTTCCCCACTACTAGAGCAGATCTCCCCTTCCCTTCCCCATTTCCCAGCTTAGATAGCCTAGATGCCTGCAGCCTTTCAGAGAGACCAAAAGGAGAGGTCCCAGGCTGGCTCCAGGATATTGCATTTTGCTCCCTTTCTCCTAAAGACCACTTCCCCTCTTCCTGCCCAAGGGAGATGCAGATGATGGCTTTGGGAACAGACAAACAGCAAGATATCTCACCCTCTGTGTCACTGAGGCTGCCATTTTTTTAGTAATTAACAATTTTCCAGTTCAGATGACTCCTGTCCTTGAGACAAACAAGGACCAAACATCCTTGAAGAGATAAGAGCTCCACTCTTGGGTCCTGAGGCAAAGGCAATTAAGTGTTCCCAGACAGCTGTGGCTAGTTTGTAAAAACACACTAGTTCCTGATAGCACCATAAAATTTCTCCCCAGGTAAGAAGAGTCCCCCCTCCCAGCTGCATGATTCTGCCAAGCAGTCTGAACAATAGACGTGAGGATTGAAGGAAGGCTTCCCCTGTCATGTAACCCCAAAGCTCAAGGATCGCTGCTTATGCATATTCGTGTATAAAAACTCAAAGCCCTTGGACAGGAGAATCACATTCCTAACCTGTGCAATGGGAAGGGTTTGCAACTGGGGTCTGTCTCTTCAATAAAGGCTCTCTATGTTATTACACTGGACTTGCACTTCCTGACATTTTCCTGGGTTGCTGAAAAATAGGCATAACAAAAAACAGGTTGTTCCCAAACTTATAGCTTGCAAACCTTTCCATGATGCTCCCTGAACTGGAAGGCAACTGATCTGTGTTCTGCACTGTCCTTGGGAGCCAGTGTGGTTGATGCTGTCCTTCTGGAAGAAGTGATACTAAAGTGACCCCTGAGGTTACTATCTAGGCACATCTGGCAGAGAGTTCCTAGATTTGCAAAGGTTGAGAAACCACCATAGATGTGGCCAGTGTTATATGATAGCCAAATTTCTGGAGAAAATAAAATGGAAAAGCCAAGCACAGCAGTTTGTTTGGATTCCAAGTCTTCATTCTCTGGCCTCTGCCTATTGAGTGCAATTGACAAGCAAGGAAGAAAATGGCTGCTCCGGGCTTTGAGCAGTAAAAAGATGTTGCTATGAGGATTACAAATGTTCCTTCCTACTTCCTACTGTGGAAGCCCAGGGATGACAACAGAAATGAATTGTGTGGGCTCGGAAGATGTGAATGGCCAAATACTAATGACTTAGCTGTGAAGCAGCTGATACATCTGCATATCTGTTCAAGGGCACCAAGCTACCAGAATAAAATCTGAGCACCAGAGCAGCAAGGGCACTGGAAGTTACATGGCCAGACACAGGTCTTAGCAGCAGGATCTCAGCCTCAGTCAAGGCTAGAGGAAATGTTCAAACAATGACAGAAGTCACAAAAACAGACAGAAAAACAAACAAACAAACAAACAAACAAACAAACAACAAAACCTGTCTGGCTCTCCATTGTCCTACTCTGAAGAACATGGAAAAGAGGATCAAAGTCACAATGACAAGGCTCCTAGACCTGAGTGAAACCATTCCTCCCCTAACCACAGAATCTACTGTGCTCCACCTTTAGCATGGAATTCCTCAAAGACACACCGAACAAACTCCTCAGAGGGACACAGGTCAATCAGAGAAAAATGCTAAAAAAGGCTTCCAGGAATATAACAGAATCAGGGCTCTATCCCCTACCATTGAGCCCAAAACCTGGACCTGACAGAAAGTCCTTTTCTCACAATTGAGCATTGAGACAAAGGCCTCCATGCCCTTTGAGGCTTGAAATATTTCCTGTTCTCTATAAAGAGAGTCATTGTCTATCTCTGGCCAGAGGCACTTGTGGCTGTTTCATTAATAATTGTGGTGTCTATTAACTTGTCAAGGTCAATGCTAGCCCCTAGGCTCCATAATTCCCTGCTCATGAGATCCACCTAGTTCAAAGTCTCCTTCCTCTTGATCCCATTTGACCCTGAAAATATTTCTTTCCACTATTGATTTTTCCTAACTTTTACCAGGAGACATCCTTGTATTTTTGGTATGTTTTGTTTTGATTTCTTGACAGGGTTTGTCTGTTTAACAGCTCTCAATTTTCCTGTACTCACAGCTCACACCAGGCTGACCTTGACCTCAGAGGACCAATTGCTTCTACCACCCTAATGCTAGGTCTAAGGTTTGTACGTGCAGCATCGGGGTAAACGATACTTTGTTGGTGTCTTTGTTTATGTATTTTGTTTTGAGACTGGGTATGTTTGTTTAAGAGGCCTGACTGACCCATAAGCCACTCTGTGGACCAGTCTGGCCTTGACCTCATAGATCCCCCTGCTTCTGTTTCCTCAGTGCTGGGATTAACATCTTGTGCCACCCTGCCCAGCTCCAGTTTAATTTTAAGAAAGATCCTCACTCCATAGGCTTCACTGGTTGGCAAATAGTTGTTTAGAAAATGCTAGCCCTGTCCATACTGAACTGGTCAACCTTTGACTTCTGAGTGCAGGGATTAAATGTGTGTACCACCACTCCCAATATAGATCTATGTTTTAAGAAGATTTACTCTATGTGTAGGGATGTTTTGCCTACAAATAAGAACGGGCAGCCCTCACAGGCCTGGTGGCCAAGAAGGTCAAAAGAGGATTTTAGGTTTGCTGGAACTGGAGTCACAGATCATTTAAAGCCACAATATAGATGATGGGAAGAGAAGATTGACAGATGCTCATTCTGTCTAAACCAACTCTCCAGTTCAAGGTCCACTCAAGATTTCATCGACCTGAGGCAGGCTGTTCATCCTACATGACACACTCTCTGTTTCCTGGGGAGCCAAGGGGAGCATCTCCTGCAGACCCTCCTTTTTATGTTTACTTTTATCCATTTATAAAGTCGGTCTTGCAGGGCTCGGGCTATTCTTCAGCTTACAATTTGGCTGTTGATCTTAACAGCATGCTCCATCATATGTGCTGCACAAAGAGTTGGAAAGAGGACTCCCTGTATGCTGGGTAGCTCCCTAACAAATGAGTACACACATACCGCCCTGGCTACAATAGTAATGGAATCAAGCCATGGTCCTGTCCCACCTTTGGAGTGGCTGCTCCTACAACTTATTGACAGAACATTCATTTCAGTCCTTGACCTCCAGTACATATTCCAGTCTCTGACTCATATTCTGTCCAAAATACGGTGAAAAAGAACATCTTTGAGTTGTGTATTGTCTCTAACCAGAAACAGAATAAACCATGAGGCAAAGCATACTGGGAATGTGTCTGGTCCCATGAATAAAACCCATCTAGATATGGCTATTCACAATAGTAATCCTAGCAGTAAAAAAGATTCTGAGTCAAGAGAACTGCTAGAGCTTTGACTTGTAAAACCAACTTGGTTTCAGAGCATGACACAGTCGCTGGAACAAATGGAAAACTAAATAAACCTTAAGCAAATGAAGAACCAAAAGAACAAACTTGGTGTTTTATGGTTAATTAGCAAGTGGAATGTTTGTAGTTATCCAAAAACTTTTAGGGGTGTTGGGATGGTGATGAGTGGGAAGTGCCTGATCACAAGTCCATCTGATTCAATCAATGAAATGATTGGATATTTGGTCTAGGATTTAAAGGGTGGAGATTAAACCAGGAAATCCAATTCCAGGTAGGGGTTTGAGGGTGTGGCTACAACAGGGAGGGGCGAGCAGAGAGGTATATAAAGGCTTCGGTGGAACCAGAGAACACATTCAAAGACCTGTAGCCTGGATAACTGCCTGGTTCAGCTGGAACTTGGAGAACTATCTGCAGTGCGCAAAACAGGTATGTAATGATTTCTCTTTGGGTCATGCAGTTTGGAATAGAGAACTTTAGACTCCTTTAGAGGAACTTATTGAAGACCTTGGGTTTCATTCCAAATGAAGTTGTAGCCTAATCTCTGATTTATTTCTGTGATAGCGTGTATATTTTAACAATGTACTTGATATAACTTTTTTGAGACAAGGACTCTGTATTTTGTTCAAACTCTCCTAGAACTGGCCATGTGGCTCTGGGTGAGGTGGAAATCAGATCATTCTGACTAACATGTTCTCTCATATTTCACTTCACTAAAATGATGGTCTTTATTTATTTTTGTCAGACCCTGGTTCACACTGCAGACATGGAGACCATGTGTCTATGAACTCCTTCAGCTCCCAATAGGTGAAATGACACTTGTGAGTCAGTCATATTATTGCCTTAGGCTTTGCCTTGCCTCTTTTACACATAGCTTTGCACTGTTGGTATGCTCTGTTTCCCAGAACCAGGAAACCCTAAAAGTTGTAGAAATACAATGAAGTCATTCTGCTTTCTGGGAATCAATATTGACCCATATCACAAAGATTTTTTGTTTCTTTTGTTTTGTTTGTTTGGTTGGTTGGTTCATTGGTTTGGTTTGGGTACTGGTATTTTGTTGTTGTTTTTGAAAATAAAGTCATACAAAAAGCATTTTGATCTGATGATTATGTGCCCGTTTGGTTGACAAACAGACCCCCATGTTACCATTGTGGGAGTCTGCTTTACATCACTAGTTTAGGGTGAATAGGTAAATTGATTTCTCCATCACTATCAGAGCAGTAACTCAGAAGCTTAGTGGTCAATGTGATGGTGAGGAAGTTTTACCAACGTTGTCTTGAATTTATATGTTTTTCTGACACCTTCCCCAGGAGATTTCTGACTAGAGACATTAGAGGATGAGTCTTCAGAATCCACCCACACTCCAGAAGCTGGCAAGGCAGAGTCTGCTGAGAGACGAGGCTTTGGCCATGTCCTCTCTGAAGGAGCTGCCCTCCGGTCTTTTCCCAGCACTATTCAAGGATGCCTTCACTGGCAGACACACCAACCTTGTAAAGGCAATGGTGGCAGCCTGGCCTTTGCCCTGTCTCTCTGTGGGGGCATTGATGAACACACCTGACCTGGAAACCTTCCATGCTGTGCTAGATGGAGTAGACATGCAACTGACAAGAAAGTTTCACCCCAGGTGAGCAATCTCCAAGTACTGTAGAAGGGAGCATTTGGGAACACAGTAGTCATTGTGGGGTGAGGGAGAATGGCTTCTTTCTGATGGGATCATCAGACAGCAAAGCAGGAGCCTTGAAAGCTATTGTTTGCTTGGACTAAGCACAGTGGTCTGTGGATTAGGGCTGAGAGTAGAGGTAGCCTCACAATAGAATGAGGCTATCCCTGGCATTCCCATACCATGGATAATGTGACTAAAAAGAAATAAAGAGTATCTTAGCAGAAAGAAAGTGGTCAGGTATGCACATGCAGCTCAGGGAAAGCTTCTGTAGCATGCTTGTGTGCATGTTGCACTCTTGCTGTTTAAAAAACATACACCTTGGCAGAGTTGGGCAAAGTGGAGTTTAGATTCATGTAGTGCAATTTGACTGGGTCTTGTCATGACTGCTGACACTTGACATGTTTCATCCTCAGCAGGGGAAAACTTCAAGTTCTGGACCTGAGGAATGTGCACCACGCCTTCTGGAACATATGGGCTGGTACAGAGGATGACAGCTGTTCTTCAGAGACCTTCAATGAGAAGCAAGTATTGAAGGTTCTTCCCAGATATGGGCTGAGGAGGCAGGTGAAGGTGGTAGTTGACCTATGCCTCAGGCCCCGACTTGATGAAACACAAGCATGCTTCTTGAAATGGGCCCAGCAGAGAAAGGGCTCCCTATATTTGTGCTGTATGAAGATGAAGATCTGGGCTATGCCTGTGAACTTTATCAGAGAGATATTGAATATCTTTCATCCAGAGCACATTGAGGAATTGGAACTTAACACTGAGTGGAATGTGTTCAAGCTGGCTCAATTTGCTCCCTGCTTTGGACAGATGAAAAATCTTAGAAAACTCCTCCTGGCACCCCTTTATAAGAACGTCTTCAAGATTACCAATAGTGCAGGAGACAGAGAAGACAAGTGTGTCAAGGAGTTCATTTCTCTGTTCTCCAAATTCAATTGTCTCCAGCATCTCTCCATGAGTGGCATCCACTTTCTCACAGACCATATGAATCAGGTCTTCAGGTAAGCAAAAATGGAGAGCTGGGTCACCTAGTAGAGCAAATTTTCCTATTCCATTTTAAGTATCAGTTGTACAGAATGGACACTAGTTAGTCACCCAGAACAAATATTTAGTAACTCCTTAGAATAGGGAAGTTATATGTGGTGATTCAAAGTCTTAAATGAGCACTGAAGTAGAGGACTGAAGTAAGGAGTAGGTCAGACCTGGTCAGGAGGGGTCAGTTCTTTGAATCATGGCCAACCAATTGACCAGAAAGGAAACAGAAATTTAAGCATGTAGTTAGAAGTTGGGGGACTCAGCCAGCAACATCAGGAGGTGAGCTCCATGCTCAGATCTGTGGAAACAGATTTCTATCTCCCCCTACTTTCCCATTAGTGAAGGGTTTTGAGCCCAGTAGGGCTGAGAGCATGGGAGAAGGTAGAGTGTGGGCCTGTAAATGATAGCACTAGTGACTATGCAAAAAAGGCTAGGATAGACTGACACATGAGTGAACCCACAAGTAAGGTCCCTAGGTCCTGTCAGGACTCTTTTAACATGGAATTTCTTCTGTGGATTTCCTGGTCTTATAGGCTAAATTGGCTTTCTGCCTGAGACTAAGAACAGCAGATCAAGTGCGAGTTTGGCTTGACTAAGCTGATTCCAAAAGTAATCATCTCAGATAATACCTTTGATCATTTGATCACACTGACATTGGGGTACCTGGTTCCTTCAACAACACTGGAAATCTCACCCTCTCCATCATTTGCCAGAACTAACCCTCTGGTCTCCTCTATCCCTAGGTGCCTGTTGACACCCTTGGTGACCCTCTCTATCACTCACTACAAAATGTCACAGTCAGACTTGGATTCCTTTTGCTATTGTCAGAGCCTATTTCAGCTCAAACATCTGGAGATGAGAGGTGTGGTCTTACTGGATTTGGATCTTATGCCTCTGAAAGGTCTCCTGGAGAAAATGGCAGACACTCTTGAGACTCTGGATTTGCAGGGGTGTAGGATGAAGGACTCCCAGCTCAGTACCCTGCTACCTGTCCTCAGACAATGTTCTCAGCTCTCCAAGGTCAACTTCTACAACAATGACTTCTCCATGCGCATCTTGAAGGACTTTTTACAACATACAGACAACTGGAGCAAGATGAGTGTAGAACAATACCCTGCCCCTCTGGAGTGCTATGATGAGTTGGCTCATGTCTCCAGAGAAATGTTTGCCCATCTTTCTCAAGAGCTCATGGATACACTGAGGGCAATAAGACACCCTGAGAGCATCTCTTTTGCTACAGGTATCTGCCACAAATGTGGTGAGCGCTGCGTCTATGGCCAAGGGGCAAGACTTTGTGGTTGCTGGCAGTAAACATGGATATAAGACTTCTGGATGTGAATAAATGACAGACTTGGGACACATCTCTCATCCAGGGTGCTCAGAGAATGTGACTTCAGACACTGTTCCAAGGGTTGGAAAGCAAAGGATGTACAGTGACTGTTGGAGGTTGAAGGATGTTGGAGGCTGAGCTTACTATGGGGAACAGTTGGATGGACTGTGGGAACAGGGGCCTTGTGGAGTCAGAAGGACCAACTTGCCAGGCAGTTTTGAGTAGCTTCTGCCAGGACACATTAACTAGATGCTTTGTTGTGGACTTGTAAACTTTTGGTTCTTCCATGAAATACTTAGTGAATAAATAGAACATGAGTCCTTTGTTTAGATGTCATTACTGTTGTCTGAGTGGAATAAAGAATCTAAATTTAAGGATTCTACAACAAATGCCCCTGGAGGGAGTCAAAATGAACAGATTGATGCCAGGCATGTCATGATTCAAAATCTTGTGTAGGTAGATAACATTATCAGCTAAGGAAGTTCACATACGGATATCTAGGTTGGCCTGTGGTACAGAAAAAGTCATAAAAAACAACCTCTATGTCTCTCATACTCCTTATTTTCTCCCTCCTCCAACACCCTGTCTCCCTGTCTGCCTGTTGACTTAGCTGGAATATTTGTTTGGAACCTGTGAATCTGCTCAAGGTTTGCTCACAATAAACTCTTTTCATGCTCTTCAGAAAACAAACAAATAAAAAACACTCATGAAGAGAGATGAAGAGAGATGGCTCATGTATTGAGAGCATATATTGCTTTAAAAGAGGACCAAAGATTGGTTTCAGAATTAATATCGTCAGGTTGCTCCTAGGTGGAATTCAGGCTTTAGGTGGTAGGCCCTTTTCTCCAGGTCTCTGTAGATCCCAGCTTATACATGCCCAATATGAACACTATATATATGCATATATGCCTAATTGAGGAAGTCTGAAAAAACCCCTCCATCTCACAGTACTTACAAAAATAAACTAATTAATTAAAATGAAGATGTTTAGTAGCAGTAGCTTGACTTTTATGACTCTAATATTATTCCTCTACTCCACACAATGAAGAGAGTATGTGGAGTTTTAGAGGTTTCCACAGAGCTCAACTAGTGACCATAGCCTAGACTACTCTGGGGTCCAGTTTGAGGCCTGCAGCATGGATAAGTGAAAGCATACCAGGGGTTTGTCTTAGGACACTGTCTGTCAGACTGTCTGTCTACCTCCATGTCTCTCTGAGAATCCATCAGTTTGTCTATCTGTCTGTCTGTCTGTCTGTCTGTCTGTCTGTCTGTCTATCTATCTATCTATGCATCTATCCAGACCATACAACAATAGCTCACCCAAGAAGTGAGATAGAATTTCAGACCAATTTTCATATGAATATGGATACAAGATGCAAAATAAACCACAGTGAATCAAAATTGAAGAACATATAAACATCACCTATCACGATCCAGTAGATGCTTCATTCCAGGGATGCAGGAATGTTTCAACATAAGAACATACAGCAGTGTAATCCACCATATAAACAAACTGAAAGAAAAATGACACATAGTGTCTAATCAGATGCTGACAAAGCCTTTGAAAATTATCCCGCATGCCTTCATGATAAAAGTGGTGTAGAGACCAGGGATAAAAGGCATATACTTAAACACCATAAAGGCAATATACAGCAAGCTGATAACCAACATCAAATTAAATGGAAAGAAAGGTAAAGAAATTCCACTAAAGTGATGGACAAGACAAGGCAGTCCACTATCTTCCTATATATTCAATACAGATTTTGATGCTCTAGGTAGAGCTCTAAGAAAACTAGTGCCAACTGAGGGGAAACAAGTTAGGAAGGATGAAGTCACCATATCTCTATTCACAGATGAATTGATAATATAAAGAAAAGACCCTTCAAATTCTGCCAGAGAACTGCAACAGCTGATAGATACACACAGCATAGTGGCTAGACAGAAAGTTAACTCAAAAAATTCAGAAGCCCTTCTTAACACAATTGATAAATGGGTTAAGAAATAAATTAGGGAAATAACACTTATCAAAAGAGCTAGAATAATATGAAATTTATTGATGTAACTCTGACCAAGCAAGCAAAATACATATATAAAAATGAATTCAAGTGTTTGAAGAAATAAATTGAAGAATCCATTAGAAGATGCAAAGGTCTTTCAAGCACCTGCATCTGGAGGATCAATGTAGTACAAAATGCCATCTTACCAACAGCAATGTACGAATTCACAGCAATTTCAATTAAATTCCAACACAATATTTACAGTCCAGGAAGGAGCTTCATATGGAAAAATAAAAACACCAGGATAGCTAAAACAATTCCCTGCAGTAAAGTACTTCTAGAAGTATCACCATGCCTGATCTCATTTTGCACTACATAGCCATACTATACTAAAAACTGCATGGTGTTGGCAGAGAAGCAGAGAGGTTTATCAATGGAGTACAACTGAAGACCCAGAAATAAATCCACACAACTATCAACCATTGATACTTGGTTTTTAACATAGAAACCAAAAGATACATTGGAAAAAAGAAAGTATCTTCATGTAATGGTGCCTGTGTAACTGAATGTCTCCCTAGAGGGGAAAGCAACTTACTCTATATTTATCACCCTCCAATACTCTCCAGTCCTATTGGTCAAAGACCTCAACTTAAAACTGGATACACAACATCTAATGCAAGAGAAAGTGGGGAATTAGCCTTGAACACATTGGCACAGGAGATAACTTCTTGAAGAGAAACCAATAGGTAAGGCAGTAAGACTAACAATTAATAATGGGACTAGATGAAACTGAAAAGCTTCTATAGAAAAAAAAAGTTCCTCAGCAGGCCAAAATGGCAGCCTAAAGTTTGGAAGAAGTTCCTAATCAACCCTACATCTGAGAGAGTGAAGATATCTAGACACTATAAAAACACTCTAAATACAACAAAATATTAGATATCCACAAACTAAATACCCCAATTTAAAAATCAGGAACTGAATTACACAGAATATGTTAACAGAGGAGCCTCTACTTGACGAGAAGCACCTAAATAAATGTTCAAAATACCAAATCATTGGCAAATCACAATGATTCTTGAGGTTCCTTCTTAAACACATCAGAATGGCTAAGATCAAAACCTTAAGTGACAGCTCATGGGCCAGAGAGATGGCTCAGTGGTTAAGAGCACTGACTGCCCTTCCAGAGGTCCTGAGTTCAATTCCCAGCAACCACATGGTGGTTCACAATCATCTGTAACAGGGATCTGATGACCTCTTCTGGTGTGTTTGAAGAGAGTGACAGTGTATTCACATACATGAAATAAATAAATAAATAAATAAATAAATAAATAAATAAATAAGCAAATAAGTAAATCGTTTAAAAGCAAGATATAGTTCATGTTGGGGAGGTTTTAGAACATGGGGAACACTTCTCCATTGCCGGTGAGAGTTCAAAGTTGGACAACAACTTGTAAAATCAATCTGAAAGTTTCTCTGAAATTTGAGAATTGCCCTACCTTCTAGTCCCAGCTATTACCACCCACTCTTAGACATACCCAAAGAGGACCCCAATCCCATAAAGACACTTGCTCAACTTTGTTCATAGCAACTGTTCCTCAACTGAAGACATCAGGCCTTCTAAAATACAGCAGAACTGATGTACACATGAACTCAGAGAGACTGAAGCAGTGAACACAGTGCCTGCACGAGTTTGTACCACATGACATGACAGTGTTAAGAGAAATAGGCAGAAGTTCCCAGAAGCAATCTTCAATCTATAAAATCTTACAAATGAAACACTACTCCAGGCAAATGGAGTCTCCATGGGGAAGAAAATCACACTATTTGGTGAGGCTGAATGACCAGCAGTAGGTGCCAACACAAAGCAAACTCAAAGGCATTTTAGAAGATCTCTTTGGAAGAAGCACGTGTCAGGCACTTTTCATTTTCTTTTGCTTATAGATTACAGGTTTGTTGCTTGTACATTACAGCTATAAACTTCCGGTTTTTATTGGATTCAGGTGTCTTTGAAGTTACTCTGTATGTCTAAGGGGTTTTGTTGTATTTGATCAAATCTCACCCAGAAGGGGAAATAAAATCTATATCAGTAGTGGTTGATTACAGGGAACTGATAGGGAGAGGGTGTGGGGACAGGAACAGTTTTGGAGATCGGGTATGATGGGAGTGGCAGTGAGGGTAAGAGGGCTGGAAGAGAAAAATCAATCCATGTGGGGCATCTCAGAGACAAGACTGAGACCTGGGATGGGGCTGGCTCCTGGGAGGATATGGAAATCAGCATGGCTGAGACTCCAGAAGCTGGGGATAAGGAGACTGAAATGGCCTTATCAGGATTTTCAGTGGTGGGAGGGGGACACCAACTGTACTGGCTGGTTTTGTGTGTCAACTTGACCCAAGATGAAGTTATTGCAGAGAAAGGAGCCTCCCTTGAGAAAATGCCTCCATGAGATCCAGCTGTAAACATTTTCTTAGTTAGTGATCAACAGCCAGAGGGCCCACTGTGGGTTTTGCCATCCTTGGGCTGGTAGTCCTGGGTTCTATAAGAAAGCATGCTGAGAAAGGCAGGCAAAGCAAGCCAGTAACATTCCTCCCTGTCCTCTGCATCAGCTCCTGCTTCCTGACCTGCTTGAGTTCCAGTCCTGACTTCCTTTGGTGATAACAGCAATGTGGAAGTGTAAGCTGAATAAACTCTTTCCTCTCCAACTTGCTTCTTGGTCATGGCGTTTTGTGCAGGAATAGAAACTCTAAGACATCAACCCACCCACAAAACCTTCCATCTAAAATTTGCAATGCCTGCAAGATACACAGGGATAAAGATCGGGCAGAGATTAAAGGAATAGCCAACCAATAATTAGACAAACTTGAGACCTCCCCCATGGAAGAGAGCCAAACTGTTACACCGTTGATGGTACTTGGTTATATTTAAGGACAGAAGCCTTGCATGACTGTCATTTGAAAGTCTTTATCTTGCACATGACAGCAACAGATGGATACCCACAGGCAGACATTAGGCAGAATTCAGGGAGTCTTGTGGAAAAGTCAGAGGAAGGATTGAGGGACCCAGATTGTGTCACGTATACCACAATGAGACCAGAAGGAGACCTACAGAGCCAAGTTACCTGGACCCAATAGAGGTTCACAGAAACTGAACCACCCACCAATTGATTGATTGATTCTTCTTTTTGCTCTTGGCATTCTTGGTTTGGATTGTATTCTGAGATAATATTGTTGTTCTATAACTAGGAGCAATTTTGAATTCCAGCTCACAGGGATCCTCCTGCTTTGATCTTCCTGCTGAGTCAATTAGTATGTGAGTCAAGTTACCTGACTGTGTTTTCCTCATTTGTGAACTGCATTGTTCAGAAGGTAACTCACCTAGAGGCCTTAATCTATTCATAAAAACACATGGACAAACCACAAAATGCCACTGTAATCAATCAATCAATCACTCCACCACCAACCAAGCAAGCAAACAATAAAATCAAGGTTGGGGACTAAGTTACTAAATGGAGTCACGATCTTCATCCTTGTCTGCTTTCTTTTTGTTTGGACATGAAAAACACCTTACACAATTATTTTTCTGCTCTGGAATAAAGATCTGAGCTTCATGCTTTGCCAATCTTCTACTATAGCAGGACTCAGAAGGCTGAAGCAGGAGTATGGCTTGCATCCATTTTGCCAAAAATTTTTGCATTGTAACTCAGGTAGTAAAGACCTTGCTTGGCATTCACAAAACCATATGTTATAAATCACTGCATGCTCGAGACAGATGAGAGCACACCTGTCTTTCCAGAACATGTGAGTCTGAGTAGAGGTTCAGAAATCCAATGTTATCTTTGGCTATAATAAAAAGTGTAGTACAGTAAGGGCTGTACTAAAATGTTCTCAAAACAATTTAAAAAGTGGTTTTAAGAAAGTTGGAGGAGCACAAAGGAAGATCCTCAGAAAGGAAGGACCACTGGCCATGGAGAGATGCTTAGTGGTTACTGGGCATATTGAAAGCTCTAGCATTAGTTGAGAACCATGATATTGGCAGAATCCCTAAATGCAATGCCTTAGCACAGGTCCCACTCCTGATTTAATCTTAAGTGAGCATCCTTGGCTGATCCTACCTGACATATTCTTTGATTTCTGGCAGCCAAGGGCAGCATCTCCCTCAGATTCTTTGTTTTCTGTTTTTCTTTGGGTCCATACTCCCTGTATGCTGGGTAGCTCTCTCCAAACTCAGTACACACCTAGAATCCTGGGAAAAGTATTAATGGAATCAAGCCATGCTCCTGCCTCCACCTTTTGAGTATGGGCTACTGAAGTGTATTGACAAAGCAACCAATCTGTCCTTCAGGTGTAGAACATATTCTCGACTATTAAAATCTATCTGACCCAAATTCAGTGACAATAATATCTGTGAATTTTTTTATGTCTCTTATCAGTATCAGATTAAACTTTATCTGAGGCAAATCAGACTGACTTTTGTTGCATCAGTAAAATTCACTCAGGTATATTGATTCACAACAGTAATCCTAGCAGAAAGAAGGATGCTGAGGCAGGAGGATTGCTAACATTTAGAGTTCTAAAACATTCATGGCTTTAAAGCAAGACCCAGTCCTGTACCAAACATAAAACTATGTAATAGTTTAAGCAAACGAAGATAAAAATCCACAGAGTCAGAGTTGTGTTGTTAACAAGCCAAATGTTTGAGGTGTGGGGTGGGGTGGAGGCATTCTCACAGGGAGCTTGGATTCAATGAAATGGATGTTACACATAGTAATAAAGGGTGGAGTTTCAAGATCTAATCCAATTCCAGATTGGGGCTGGAGGCGTGGCTTCAATAGGGAGGGATAGGCAGAGGTATATAAAGGCTTCAGTGGAGACAGAGTACATATTCAGAGACCTGGAGCTTGGATAGCTGCCTAGTAAGGCTGGGACTCGGAGACCTATCTTCAGTGCTCCTAACTGGTAAATCAATTTTTCCCTTGGGTCATGTAGTTGAATGTAGAGACATTTAGACTCTTAAGATATGACAGGAAATTTTTAATGTCCATCTCTTTAAATAAGCACATTGAAGACCTTGGATGTAATTACAGGTGAAATTTTAGCTTCATCTCAAACATTTTCCTATGATAGCTGGTTGATTTCATTATTTTGGTTTTTTGGGTTTTTTTTTTTTGTTTTGTTTTTTTTTGAGACCGGGTATCTCTGTGTAGCCCTGGCTGTCCTGGAACTCATTCTGTAGACCAGGCTGGCCTCAAACTCAGAAATCTGCCTGCCTCTGCCTCTTAAGTGCTGAGATTAAAGGGGCAGCCACCACTGCCCAGGCTTGGTTTATTTTTTAATAAGGTCATTAAATGTAGTTCAAACTCTCCTAGAACTGGCCCTGTGGCTCTGGGTAAGATGGAAATCAGATCATTTTGACAAACATGTTCCCTCATGTTTTCCTTCACTGAAATGATGGTTTTTATTTTTTTGTGTGAGATACTGGCTCACACTGTAGACCATGGGTTATTTTCTTTTTATCCTCTTGAACTTACAATAGATGGAATTACTTGTGAGTTACTCAAATGTCTTACTTTAGGTATTACTTTGTATTTTTACACATAGTTTTGGTTTTTGAATATGGTCTGCCTTTTGCCACCAAGGAAAATGTAAGAATTGTAGGAACCCACTCTCATCATCCTGATTACGGGATTTCAATATTGATCCACAACACAAGGCTTTTTGTTTGCTTGCTTGCTTATTTGTTTATTTTATTTTTGTTTACTAGATTTTTCTTTTCCTTCTTTTTCTTTTTTATTAATAAATTTAATATTCCTTCTTTTTTTAATGGTCTAGTTGTTATCCCCTTCCCAGTCTGCCCTCTCACTGTTTCTCATCACATTTCTCCTTTCTGCTTTCTTTCTTTCTTTTTTTCATTATTATACTTATTTATATTTCAAATGTCCCCATTTGTGATGCTTTTGTTTTCCATTGTATATTTTTGTCAAAGATCAAGTGTGGATAAGAGAGTGGGCAGCCTTGTCTAGTCCCTGATCTTAGTCAGATTGTTTCAAATTTCTCTACATTTAGTTTGATGTTGGCTATTGGCTTGCTGTATATGGCTTTTACTATGTTTAGGTATGGGCCTTGAATTCCTGATCTTTCCAAGAGTTTTAACATGAAGGGATGTTGAATTTTGTCAAATGCTTTCTCAGCATCTAGTGAGATGATCATGTGTTTTTTTTTACTCTGAGGTACTGTCTGTCTTTTTCACAGACATGAGTTTCCTGTGTGAAGGAAAATGCTGGATCCTGTTTATGTATCCAGTCTGATAGTCTACGTCTTTATATTGGAGAATTGAGTCCATTGATATTAAGAGATATTAAGGAAAATAAATGTTGCTTCCTGTTACGTTAGTCATTAGAGGTGTAATTATCTTTGTGTAGCTATCTTCATTTGGGATTGTTGGAAGATTACTTTCTTGCTTTTCTAGGTTTTAGTTTCTCTTTTTGTGTTGGAGTTTTCCATCAATTATCCTTTGAAGTGCTGGATTTGTGGTAAGGTATTGTATAAATTTGGTTTTGTCATGGAACATCTTGGTTTCTCCATCAATAATGATTGAGAGTTTTGTTGGGTATAGTAGTCTGGGCTCACATTTGTGTTATCTTAGGGTCTTTTTGATATCAGTCCAAGATCTTCTGGCTTATATAGTCTCTTGTGCGAAGTCTGACATAATTCTTATGGGTCGTCTTTATATTTACTTTATCTTTTTCCCTTACTTCTTTTAAAATTCTTCCTTTGTTTTGTGCATTTTGTGTTTTGATTATTATGTGATGGGAGGTATTCTTTTCTGGTCTAGTCTATTTGGAGTTCTGTAGACTTCTTGTATATTCATGGACATCTCTTTCTTTAGGTTAGGGAAGTTTTCCTCTATAATTTTGTTGAAGATATTTACTGGCCCTTTAAGTTGGGAGTCTTCAGTCTCATCTAAACCTATTATTTTTATGTTTGGCCTTCTCATTGTGTTCTGTATTTCCTGAATGTTTTGGATTAGGAGATTTTTTCATTTTGCATTTTCTTTGACAGTTGTGTCGATGTTTTCCATGGTATCTTCTACACATGTGATTCTCTCTTCTATTTCTTGTATTCTGTTGGTTATGCTTGCATCTATGACTTCTGATCTCTTTCCTAGGATTTCTGTCTCCAGGGTAGCCTAGCTTTGAGATTTATTTATTGTTTCTACTTCCATTCTTAGATCCTGAATGGTTTTGTTTAATTCCTTCACCTGTTTGGTTGTGTTTTCTTGCAATTCTTTAAGGGATTTCTGTGTTTCCTCTTTAAGGGCTTGTACCTGTTTACCTGTGTTCTTCTCTACGTCTTTAAGGGAGTTATTTATGTCCTTCTTAAAGGCCTCTTTCATCCTCATGAGAAGTAATTTTTAATTCTGAACCCTGCTTTTCTGGTGTGATGGGGTGTCCAGGGCTTGCTATGGTGGGAGACCTGGGTTCTGATGATGCCAAGTAACATTGGTTTCTGTTGCTTACATTCTTGTTCTTGCCTTTCGCCATCTGGGTAACTCTAGTGCTCCTTGCACTCACTGTCCCTGACTGAAGCCTGTCTTTCCAGTTATCTTGTTTGTGTCAGAACTCCTCAGTGTCCAGATGCCTCTGCGATCCTGTGATCCTGAGCTCCAGATGCTCTGAGTGCAGTGGCTCCTCTAGGATGTCTCAGGATATGATGTCTTCCTGGGAGCAGATCAACTAGGTGTCCACTGCTCTGAATGCAGTGTTTCCTCTAGGATGTATCAGGATACAGTGTCTTAATAGTAGCAAACCAGCTAGGTGCCTGCCCCAGTCACAAGGACCAGGCGAGGGGAAAAGGGGAGTAGTATTCCAAAGGTGTGGGGGTGCCTGGTGGTTCCTGCACACTCTCTGCTTTCAGTCGTAGCTCTGGGGTGTAGGGTAGTAGGTGAGTGTTCTTACCCTCTGCTCTGAGTGCAGTGGCTCCTCTAGGATGTCTCAGGATATGATGTCTTCACAGGAGCAGGCCAGCTAGGTATCTGCCCCAGCCACAAAGACCAGGCAAGGGACAGAAGGGGAGTCCAACACTTCTTTTATTGTTAAGAATTGTTTTCACTATTCAAGTTTTTGGGGGCTTTGTTTTTGTTTTTTTGTTTTGTTTTTTGCCTTTTCAGGTGAATTTGAGAACTGCCCTTTCTATGTCCATAATCACAGTGGTAAACAAGTGCATTATCCACAGACATGTCTTCTTTCTTGGTAATGCCCCCTCCCACTTCTTCACATGGAACCATAGAGTACTTAATGTCACTGTAGATTGATTTGCATTTTCTAGGACTTTATATAAATGGAATCATAGGATATGAAATCATTTTTGCCCAGCTTCTTTCACGCAGTATAATTATGTGAAGATTTGCCTATGCTGATGTGTCAGTAGTTCATTTTATGATAATACTGACTAGAATGCCTTTTCAAATACCCTAGTATTCACTTATCCTCAAATCTACTGATAAAAATTTTAATCATTTCCAGGTCAGAGGTATTACAATGATGCTGATGAGTCCATTGTTTCATAACTACATTGATGAATATACTGGTTATTTGTTTTGGAGACTTCTGATGTTAAAGTTTTATTTGATTTTTAGTTTGTGATTTCAAGGTAGCATCTTGTATGCTAGACTGAACCTCAGATCACTGTGTAATTAGACACAACCTGCATCTTCTAGCTTGTAATTCTTGACTATTTTCATAATAAATGCACAACATCCCTCCTTGTTTCCCTTTTTAAGTTTTAGAGGGTGTACTGTAGCTTTCAACAGACTCTTCATAGCAGAGCAGTGCAGATTATCTAATAATAAAGATGTTGAAGTTTGTTTGTTTCAAAAAAATATTTTGAGAAGGGTGAGTGGCATCTTACCTCAACTGCAGTCAATGCCTATCTACCGGAGGTACAAGAGGTAAATTAATGTCTCTAAAAGTATTGTCAGAGCAGTAACTCAAAAGCTTAGTGGTTGAAGTGATGGTGAGGAAATTTTATAAACTTTGTCTTGAAAGTATATTCTTTTCTGACCCCTTCCATAGGAGACTTCTGACATTAGAGGATGAGTGTTCAGACCGCACCCACACTCCAGAAGCTGGCAATGCAGGCTCTGCTAAGAGATGAGGCTTTGGCCATGTCCTTTCTGGAGGACCTGCCTCGGGAACTCTTCCCAGCACTGTTCAAAGAGGCCTTGGATGGCAGACATACCATGCTGATGAAGACAATGGTGGCAGCCTGGCCTTTCCCCTGTCTCCCTGTACGGGCACTGATGATGACACTTGACCTGGAAACCTTGAAGGCTGTGCTAGATGGAGTAGACATGCGACTGGCAAGAGAGTTTCACCCCAGGTGAGCAATGACCAAGTACTGGAGAAGGGAGCACGTGGAGTACACAGTAGACATTTCAAGGGAGATTGGCTTGGTTATAAATAGATCAGGGATAAAGAGTTATAAGTAGATTGGGGATACAGATTTCTTGAAAGCTATCAATTGTTTGTACATTTGAGTATAAATTAGAGGTTAATGTAGCTAGATAAAGCATCACAGTAGAAGGAGCCT